>MDKH01235111.1:0-15043 GCA_005239495.1 Nicotiana undulata | reverse complement strand
GGTATCACTTGGTGTAATTATTGTTGGCTTGCCTAACCCCGTCGTTCGGCGCCATCACGACCCGGATTGGGATTCTGGGTCGTGACAGTTACTCCGTTCACCTCCTCTCCTCCATGTATCACATTCATTGTTCGCTTTGGAGATGGTGGTTTTGGGGGCTCCTGCCTGTTCTTCATATATGCTTGTTTTCCTTTTTCACTAAATAGTTCTGTTAGATAGCCCTATCTTAATAATTGTTCTACCTCACCTTGCAATAATCTGCAATCTGATGTTCTGTGCCCATGATCGTTATGGAATTCACACGAGAAGTCTGGATTCCTTTTTGTTCGGATTCGGCCTCATTTCTTTGGGCCATCGTACCTTATCGCCCATATTTATCAGTACTGTAATTAATTTAGAAGTACTTACATTGAAGTTGTGGTCTCCAATTCTTGTGTTACCTTTATTTCGTTCATCCCCATCCTTTCTGGATCTTGATGAGGATGAGCTCGTATCTCTATTTGATGGTCTATATTCTTACCGGGTGTTTTCAAACCTAGGACGATTTTTTCGTCCCGAAAGTCCCATATAAGAGTTGTACATGTTCTTACCTGTTCTGCTTTCTCGTTCGGAGCATCTAGTACTGGTTCGATCTCCAGCTTTTGACTGAGCAATGGTGTCTTCTTCTATTTGTAGCTTAGTGATGTATCTGTTATAGGCATCGTTCCACGTCACGGATGGGAATTCTCTCAAGCTTTCCTTGAGTCTTCACATGGCTTATGAGCTTTTGTCATTTGAATTGCTTGCAAATACCATGGTTGCGCAATTGTTAGGTACCCTTGGTAGCAGCATTCTTTCTCGTTGAGACCTGTCTACGAATTCATGAAGCAACTCTGTGTCTCCTTGTTTTATTTTAAATATGTCTTCCATTCTTTTTTCGACTTTTTGCGCACCGGAATGCGCTTTTATAAAAGAATCTGCAAGCTCAGCAAAAGAGTCAATAGAATTTTCAGGTAGAAGAGAATACCATGTTAGTGCTCCTTTGTTGAGTGTCTCTCCGAACTTCTTGACTAGTACTGACTTAATTTCTTGTTTAGTCAGATCATTGCCTTTTACTCCTGTAGTAAAAGCAGTTACATGATCACGTGGATCGGTTGTCCCGTCATACTTGGGAATATCGGGCAATTTGAATTTGTTGGGAATAGTAAAGGGAACCGCACTTATCTTCCAAGGTTGTTGAGAATATCTATCAACGCCAATGCCTTTGATGACAGGTGGTACTCCAGGAATTTGCTCGATTCGATCGTTTTGTTCCTTCACATGTTTCTGCAAAGTTAGTAATAAAGATTGTAATTCTGGATTATTGGACATACCTGGTCTTGCTTCGAGTGACTCATTTGGAGTATCTTTACTTCCTACGTTCGCCAATCTAGATTTTGGATTTTCCCCAGTTGCGGTGTTGTTAGGAGGAGGTGTGGGTGATGCAACCGGTAATCCCCTCACGAAAGCTTGCAAGGCTTGAGTCACATATTCACTACCCATTTGTTTCACAGTATCTTGTTCTCCTGCTTGTTCATTTCCATTGAGATTATTGTTTTGAGTCGCAGATCTTTTTGGGGAATGTTCCCTTGATCCTCATGGGGATCTTAAGTGCGAAGGAACTGGGGTTCCAACCCTCTATTGGTTGTTGTCGTTGGCGTTCGACATAATTCACAGAATGTTATTTGAAGAAAAATAGAGATTATCAGATTCCCGGTAACGGAACCAATTTGTTTAACCAAAGAATTAGATTCTTTGCCAAAGCTATTTCAAGAAGAACACGTGTTTCTGATAACCAAGGAATACACTAATAATTGTAAGTAATTCATAAATGGAAAGCAGTAAGATGCGTAAAAAGTAAATATATTGCGATAGTAGTTCAAATGTGTCCTTACAAGTTATATTTTACTCCCTTTTATAGGGAATTGCTTAATATAACGTCTACTCTTTTCAGTGATTGAGCATTAATGACTAATAACGACATTAATGTACCGTTACAATGATTAATCGTAACTGTTGCGTGAAGATTGTGTCATGTTTGGCTCATTAATTGAAGATCCCGAATCTGCCTTGTATTTTGCCTTGATTCATTCTGATTATGTCTCTTTATCTTCCCAGTTAGATTGAGATCCCCGTATCTGATGATCCCGTGAGTATGCTATTCTGTTCCACTTTATCTCGTACCTCTTTATAGAGTCTTGTCAAGTTATCAGTTATCATTACTCCACGTAGACTGCAGAGTCATCATAATTGTTACACGTGTGAAGCTCATTTTTACCAATACAGTTATATTAGGAAATTTCCTATATAAGGGAGTAAAATATAACTTGTAAGGACACATTCGAACCACTATTGAAATATACTTACTTTTACGCATCTTTACTGCTTTCCATTTATGAAATTATTTACAATTATTTCTATATTCTTTTGGTTATCAGAAAACACTGTTCTTCTTAAAATAGCTTTGGTAGAGAATCTAATTCTTTGGTTAAACAAACTGGTTCTGTTATCGGGAATCTGATAATCCCTGTTGTTTCTCAAACAACATTCTGTGAATTATGTCGAACACCAACGAAAACAACCAACAGAGAATTGGAACTCTAGTTCCATCACCTTCAAGATCCTCACGAGGCTCAAAGGAACAATCCCCAGAGAGACCTATGACTCAAAATAATAATCACAATGGAAATGAACAAACAGGAGAACAAGACCCTATAAGACAAATGGTTGGTGAATATGTGACTCAAGCCTTAAAAGCTTTCATGAGGGGACTACCAGCTGCATCACCTACACCTCCTCCTAACAACACCACAACTATGGAAAATCCACAATCCGGATTAGCAAACTCGGGAATTAGAGGCACTCAAAATGAGTCCCTAGAAGCAAGACCGGGTATGTCCAATAATCCGTAATTACAATCTTTATTACTAACCTTGCAGAAACAGGTGAAGGAACAAAATGACCGAATCGAGAAAATTTCTGGAGTACCACCTGTTATCAAGGGCATTGACGTTGATAGATATTCTCAACAACCTTGGAAGCCAAGTGTTTCACCCTTGATATTCCCAAGAAATTCAAAATGCCTGATATTCCCAAGTACGATGGGATAGCCGATCCACGTGATCATGTAACTGCTTTTACTACAGGAGTAAAAGACAATGAACTAACTAAGCAAGAACTTGAATCAGTACTGGTCAAAAAGTTCAGAGAAACACTCACCAAAGGAGAACTAACATGGTACTCTCTTCTACCCGAAAATTCTATTGACTCTTTTGCTGAGCTTGCAGATTATTTTATAAAAGCACATTCCGGTGCACAAAAAGTCAAAAAATGAATGGAATACATATTCAAAATAAAACAAGGAGACGCGAAGTTGCTCTGTGAGTTTGTAGACAGGTTTCGACGAGAAAGAATGCTACTAGCAAGGGTACCTGACAATTGGGCAGCAATGGCATTTGCAAGCAATTTAAATGATAGAAGCTCAGAAGCCACGAGAAGACTCAAGGAAAGCTTGAGAGAATTCCCAGCCACGACATGGAACGATGTCTATAACAGGTACAACACTAAGTTACGAATAGAAGAAGATACCATTGCTCAATCAAAAGCTGAAGATCGAACCAGTTCTAGACGCTTCGAATCAGAAAGGAGAATAGGTAAGAGCGGGTACGATCCATATATGGGACCTTCGGGAAGAGAAACTCGTTCAAAGTTTTAAAACACACGGTAAGAACATAAACCATCAAATAGAGATACGAGCTCATCCTCATCAAGATCTAGAAAGGATCGGGATGAATGAAATAGAGGTAATTCAAGAATTGGAGACTACAACTTCAATGTAAGTACTTCTGAATTAAATACAGTACTAAGAAACACGGGCGATAAAGTTCGATGGCCCAAAGAAATGAGATAAAATCCAAATAGAAGGAATCCATACTTCTGGTGTGAATTCCATAACGATCATGGACACAGTACATCATATTGCAGGTTATTGCAAGGTGAGGTAGAACAATTATTAAAATAATGCGATTTAATAGAACTGTTTAGTGAAAAGGTAAACAAGCATATATGAAGAACAGGCAAGAGCCCCCAAATCCACCATCTCCAAAGAGAACAGTGAATGTGATACATTGATGAGAAGAGGTAAACGGAGTAGTTTGCAAAAGAACAACAAAATTCACAATTACACAGGGGAAGCGGATTCGTGAAGCCATGGAAGCAGACAATATATCATTCGATGACGCAGATGTCAACGGACTGCTACTTCCTCATAACGACGCACTGGTAATATCCCTACTTATACATGACACTAACATAAAAAGAGTGTTGATTGATCCAGGTAGCTCAGTCAATATCATATTGTTGAGAGTTGTGGAAGAAATGCTAACGGAGGATCAAGTAATCCCAACAGCACGAGCCTTATTTGGATTTGACAACTCTACCGTCATAACAAAAGGAGAAATTGAGCTTAGTACCTAGAGTAATCAAAAATACAAAATTCCAAGTCATTGATACTGATATGGCTTACAACGTAATCATGGGGAGACCATGGATCCATGATATGGAAGCAATACCATCTACTTTACATCAGGTAATTAAATTCCCTTCCAAATGGGGAATTCAACAGATTCGAGGCGAACAGTAGACCTCAAGGAATATAAATTCAGTAGTACACTCTAACAAAAAAAGAGGTAGCGGAAGAATCAAAAGACGAGGAAATCACCCAAACAGGTTCGGAAGAAGATAGCCGCGAGAAGGTGAACCAAATCACCACAGAGGCAACATCAAAACATACGGACATGGATTCCAGACCCGATGTCATTCAGGATCCTGAAGAAGATGAGCATATCAAAACAACTACTGAGGAGTTCGAAGCTATCCCATTGTTCGAACATGAGCCTGAGAAAAAAGTTCATATAGGCGTGAGGCTAAGCCCCGCGAGAAGAGGTAAGTTAATTGAATATTTAAAATCTAACGCAGATTGTTTCGCTTGGTCCCATTCAGATATGACAGGTATATCTCCAGAATTTATGACTCATAAACTAAATGAAGAACCATCTTTTGTGCCTATCAAGCAAAAGAAAAGAAAGCAACGACCATTCAAGAACCAAGTGATCGATGAAGAAGTAAAGAAACTCTTGAAAATTTGTTCAATACGTGAGGTAAAATATCCTAATTGGCTAGCTAATATCGTAGTGGTACCCAAAAAACAATGGTAAATGGAGAGTATGCCTAGACTACGCAGATTTGAATAAAGATACTGCACATAGATCAAATGATTGATGCCACTGCAGGTCATGAATTGTTAAGCTTTCTAGATGCATATTCTGGTTATAATCAGATAAAAATGGATCCCTCAGGCGAGGAAAAAACTTCCTTCATTACAAATAGGGGGACTTATTGTTAAAGTCATGCCTTTTCGCCTGAAAAATGCTGGAGCCACGTATCAAAGGCTAGTGACCAAGATGTTCCAGGAACATCTGGGGAAAATAATGGAAGTATACATTGATGACATGCTAGTGAAATCAACACAGGCGGAAGATCATTTCCAACATCTTTCAATCACCTTCGAAATCCGGTGCAGGTATAATATGAAATTAAATCCAGAAAAATGCGCCTTTGGCATTGAATCAGGTGAGTTTTTGGGTTTCCTTGTATCAAATAGAGGTATAGAAGTAAATCCTGCTTAAATTAAAGCTATTGATTGAATACCTGATATGCTTACGAGCAAAAAAGAAGTTCAAAGACTAACAGGAGAATTGCAGCCTTAGGAAGATTTATCTCCAGGTCTTCGGAGAAGAGTTTTAAATTCTTTTCAATTCTAAAAAAGTAGAATCAGTTCGAATGGACTGAATAATTCCAACAGGCTCTCAAAGATCTGAAGGCCTATCTATCAAAAACCCCGTTGTTGTCTAAACCGAAGGAGGGGGAAAGACTGTATGTCTATCTTGCCGTTGCAGAAATTGTCGTAAGTGCAGTATTGGTAAGAGAAGACAAAGGTAAACAATCTCCAATTTATTATGTAAGCGAGTCTTTATTAGATGATGAAACTAGATATCCTCATCTAGAAAAATTAGCCTTAACTCAAATCATGACAGCTAGAAAGTTAAGACCGTACTTTCAATGTCACCCAATCACTGTTGTAACCTAGTATCCACTGAGAAATATTTTGCATAAACAAGAGTTATCTGGGAGATTAGCTAAGTGGGCAATAGAATTAAGCGAACGTGACATAATATATCAGCCTAGGACTGCAATAAAGTTAAAATTTTAGCTGATTTCGTCGTTGATTTTAATACTAGCATAATCCTTGAATTGGAAAAAGAATTACAAATCTTCAACGGAGTTGTGATGACCAAAGGGGTCATTTTATAAATTTAGAATTTGTTCCATGCTTAATAGCCATAAAAAGACTAATTTTAAATACCTCGATTTGCGTGCGTAGTCCGGGCGTGAAACTAGAAAGCTTTTATGTGAAAATATGAGAAATGGTGATTTCTAGAATTTAAATTTGATTATAATGGACTTTAGTCAACATTTTTAGTAAACGGACCCGGATCCGTGTTCCGACAATCCCGAGAGGTCCACAGTAAAATATGGGACTCAGGCGTATGCCCGGAAATGAATTACGAGGTCCCAATCCTTAGAAATTAATTTTTGAAAGAAATTGTTTTGCTAAAATATTTATGAAATAAAGAAAATATTTAATGTTTGAAATTATTTGTACCGGGCCCGTATTTTGGTTCCGGAGTCCGGTACAGATTTGTTATTATGTTTAAATGTTAACTATGAAATTTGGTTAAAAACGGAGTTCGTTTGGCGTGTTTCAGACATCCGGTAGAAAAGTTGTGAGCTATAAGAGTTCTTGATGAAAATGATGAGTTTTGAGGTCTAATTCATAGTTTTACATGTTATTTTCATGATTTGATCGCACGATCAAGTCCGTATGATGTTTTAAAACTTGCGTGCATTTTTTGTATAGAGACCCGATGGCTTGGGTGAGTTTCGAATAGGCCACATGATGTTTTGCACTTGTATTTTTCTGTTGTTTTACTGTTGTTGGTGCACAACCATTTAATGCGTTGCGTTCGCACCACTTTGAACGTGAACGCATAAGTTAAAGGTGTTGGGAGGTCGTTTTGTTCTATGCGAACGCACCCCCTCAAATGTGAACGCATAGAGTAGTTGGGACCTGGGAAGGGGGAGGCGTAATTACCCTACGCGAACGCACATGGTAGGACGCGAACGCGGAGCTTTAGGAAATTGCTCTACACGAACGCGTCCAAGCTTAGGCGATCGCATAGAATAGGAAGGGGATGGGGGATAGAAATCCTTTACTCAGTGAGAACGCGTCTCTAGGCTCGCGAACGCATAGGCTTGGGATATTAAGCCTATGCGAACGCGGCCAATGGCTCGCGAACGCATAGAATACCTGTCCAGTGATATAAAAACAATTTAAAAACGGGCAAACCTTCTTCTTCGCCATAGTTTCGAACACCAAAGCCCTAGAAACGATTGTCTTCACCAAATATCATCCCCAAGTCATAGGTAATCAATTCTAAGCTTTACTCTTTCAATTCCTTATTGTTTTTCATCACTTTTAAATCAAAAACAAAGAATTTTCATGGTAAAAATTGAGGGTTTGGGTAGAATTAGGGAATTAGGTAACAATCGAATTTTTATATTGAATTGAGGTCGGATTTCAAAACTAATTGTATATTTGGGTTCGTGGTTGAATGGGTAAACGTAATTTGGTCTGAACCCCGAGTTTAGACCAAGCAAGCCCGGGGTCGGGTTTTCACTTTTTTTAGAAAACTTAGGAAAAATCGTGTTTTTCAATAAATTTAGTTCCTTTAGAATTAATTGATGATATTGAGTTAATTATGATTAGATTCGAGCAAGTTAGAGCAAGATTCTAGAGGAAAAGCAGTAATTGAGCAGTGAGTGGCCTACGAAATTGAGGTAAGTGTTTGGTCTAACTTTGACTTGAGGGAATAGGAATCCCCACTTGTTGCTATGTAAAATGCATATGTGTAGTGTATAGGTGAGGTGACGAGTATCTATGCACCACCAAAGTTTCCTGTTAAGCATGATCCATTTCCCATTCCCAACTTAATTGATTCTTGTCTTAATTGATCTATGTTCATTATTGTTTCTATGACTACTTAGCCTTGTTATTTTGCTGTTAAATATTGTTGTGGTTATTTTGTAAAGAGTATTGGTTGTTTTAGCTGGTTCCCTTGTGGTTCAAAATGATTGAGCAGTTGGCATTGATTTTACAATATATATATGTTTTCTGTTGGTTTCATGGTTGAGAGGATATTGATGATGTTTATGAGAAAAATATAGTTTCTTATTGATAATTGTTGAGACAAAAATATTGTGAAAGGCTTGGCCTAAATTGTGAAATTTATGAATAAATAGATATGAGATGTCTGGTGGAGCGGGTTGCACGCCGCAACAATGAGTGATAATGGTGGACATGTGGGATCGGGTTGCACGCCGCAACATGAGTAATAAGGGGGATATATTTAGGGAGGAGCAATAAGGGAGGACAGGTGGTAGCGAGTTGCACGCCGCAACAAGGAGCGATAAGGGAGGACATTTATATTTTTACTGAGTTTCAAAGAAAATAAAGATTTGAAAAGCTTAAATGTTTATTTTACTATTCTTCATATTTTGGCACTACTCTTATTTAAAGTTAAAGTTTGCAAACTTGGAAATTATTTGAGAATTGGTTATAGCTGAGATCTGGAAAAGGCAGCCGAGTTATTTTATTATTGTCACATGTTATGTTGCTAAAGCACCGCCGTAGCCTCGTCACTACTTCGTCGAGGATAAGATCGACACTTACTTAGTACATGGGGTCAGTTGTACTGATATGTTATGACCCCAAATCCTAACTGGTCGTGATGGCGCCTATCGTGGAATTAGGCTAGCCATTATCACATAATTACCCAATTACTTTGGCGAATTATCCCAAATTCATCAAATAACGTTTCATAGCAAGTATATAATACTCAAATTCTTTATAAATCATAAATAATCTAACAGACTATAACCCTTCTCCCAGAAATGGAGTCAACGGATCACGAGCATCTAAGAGTAATAATACACTACTAATGTCATAATACAGTGTCTCAGAACAAATACTAAATACTCAATGAAGGAAGGGAAATAGAGATGATGCGGACGCTGGACAGTTACCTCAAAATTCCGAATGCTGACCCCGAACGGACTCGAATGAATACTGCTCAGAACCAGTACCTGGATCTGCACACAGAGGTGCAGGGAGTAATGATGACTACGCTAACTCAGTAGTAATGAAAATAAATCAAGTCTGACGATAAGAAACACACAATAAAAAACTTCAATTCACAATAGTAAAATACTGAGTCTTAATAAAATATACATTTAGTCCATATGTTTAAAAACCAGTTTCCGTAGAAATCCTTTGGTAAAATTCCCAAAGATATCAGTTTGAAAGATGAAATGAATCATAATCAGAACTCAACAAAAACATCATTATAAACTGCCCCTCGGGCCAAGTCATCACTCATAATCAGTCACTCAGCACCTCACAGTCACTCATGCCTCCCAAATCACTCGTCACTCGGCACTCGGCACTTGACACTCGAACTCAGTAGGTACATGCGCTCACTGGGGGTGTACAGACTTTGGAGGGGCTCCTACAGCCCAAGCGCTATAAACATCCAAGTCATGGCAATAATCACTCTGGCACTCGGCCTCTCTCATTTCATAAATATCCTCACAATATTGGCTATATGCCTCACTCAGTCAAACACTCCCAACATGCCACTCGGGCCATAAATAGACGGGGTTCTCGACCCAAAACAATATTTCATTTTAGGAATAATAATATCAACAATTCTGAGTGTCAAACAATTAACAAGAAGGACTGATTGTAGATCATAATTACTACGTGAGGAATATTAGAAAATAGCCCCCAAGGGGTTTAAAAAGATCGGCACGAGGCCCCAAACGTTGCTTACAACCCAAATATATCAAAAACATAGTAATACTATTTAACATATGATTTAAAAGTTGTTTCGCAACTCAATAGTTGCCTCAGAAGGAACCAATTTCCAATTTCCCAATTCGTGCACGCTCCACACTCGTCATCCAGTGTGTGCGTCACTCCAAAATAGTGAAATGATGTAAAGTACGGGGTTTCATACCCTCAGGACAGGATTTTAAAGACATTACTTACCTCGAACTAGCCCGAAAAGCTACTCCGCAATACTCTTGCCCCTCGAATCAGCTCTCAAATGCTCCAAATCTATCAAAATCAGATTTATCACATCAAAATATGCTAGGGAGATGAAACCCAATCGAAAAATATCAACTTTATGCACAATTTCCGAAATTGGCCAAAACCCGACCCCCGGGCCCACGTCTCAGAACACGACAAGCTTTATACCAAATAATCCTCGTCCTCTCACGAGTCTGTACAAATAAAGAACGCTGAAATCGGAGTCCAAATGACCCCTCAAATCACCCCTAGAAGGTCTATTAAACTCAAGCCCTAATTAACCTTTTTCCATTGATTTTTCCCAATTAAACACTACTAATTAGGTCCTTAATCACATATAATTGAGTTATGAAGTCCAAAAACCTTACCGCAATGAAGAACAATCATTTCCCTCTTCGAAATCTCTCCAAAAGCTCTAATCCCGTTCAAAAATGGTGGAAAAGTGGGCAAGGGTTGCGGATGGGCTTTTTATATACTGCCCAAGCATTCCTTCATCGCGATCGCGGACATCGAGTCGCGATCGCGGAGCACAAATTAGGGCAGCCCTCATTTAACCTTACGCGATCGTGTAGACCTTCACGCGATCGCGAACCTCCGATTTACTGACCTATGCAATCGCAGACACACCATTGCGATCGCGAAGACAATTTCCATTAACTCTCCCCAGCATCGATTACCTTATGCGATCGCGACCCAGACCACGCGATCGCGAAGAACACAAATCCACACTACTGCGATTGCAGCCCCCTTCTTGTGATCACGAATAACAACTTTTCTTGCCCTCTCTGCTAAGCCTATGCGATCGCGACCCCACACCTGCGATCACATAGAAGGAAAAACTAGAGAACACCAGCAGAAAATCTGCAACTCCCAACTCCCAAACTAGGTTCGTTAACCACCCGAAACACACCCGAGGCCCTCGGGACCTCAACAAAACCTACCAACATATCCCATAACATCATTCAAACTTAGTCGAGCCTTTGAACGCCAAATACAACGCAAAAACATTAAAATATCATCAAATTCAAGCCTATGAACTTTGAAATTTCAAAATTCCACCAACGATGCCGAAACCATCCAAAACACATCCCATTGACATGAAATTTTGCACACATATCCCAAAGGACATTACAAACCTACTCCAACTGTTGAAATTCCATCCGAACTCGATAGCCTATTTTCCACCGCCGACCGGAATTCGCCAAAACTAACTTTCGCCAATTCAAGCCTAATTCTACACCGGACGTCATAAAAATATTTTGAGCACACTCCTAAGTCCCAAATTACCTAACGAACCTATCCGAGCCGTAAAATCTGCATTCCGAGATCGTTTACCAATAAGTTAACTCCCAGTTAACTTTTCCAACTATGAAGCTACTTTTAGAGACTAGGTGTCTCAATTCTCACTACAACCGTTCTTGTGATGACCCAAGGGGTCATTTTATGAATTTAGACTCCGTTCTAGGATTATTAGCCATAAAAAGATTAATTTTAACTACCTCGATTTGTGTGCGCAGTCCGGGCATGAAACCGGAAAGCTTTTACGTTAAAATATAAGAAACAATAATTTTTAAAATTACAAAATTTGGTTTTAGTTGACTTGAGTCAACATTTTGAGTAAATGGACTCAAATCTGTGTTCCGACAATCCCAGAAGGTCTGCAGTAAAATATGGAACCCGGGCGTATGCCTGGAAATGAATTCCGAGGTCCCAAGCCTTAGAAATCAATTTTTGAAAGAAATTGTTTTGCTGAAATATTTATGAAATAATGAAAAGAATTAATGTTTGAAGTCATTGGTATCGCCCGTATTTTGGTTCCGGAGACCGGTACATATTTTTTATGATATTAAGACCTTTCCTGTGAAATTTGGTGAAATACGGAGTTCGTTTGACGTGATTCGGACATCCGGTTGAAAAGTTATGAACTATAAGTGTTCTTGAGGAAAATAATGAGTTTTGAGGTTTAATTCGTTGTTTTACATGTTATTTTCATGATTTGATCGAAGGAGCAAGTCCATATTATGCTTTTAGACTTGCGTGCATGTTTGATTTAGAGCCCCGAGGGCTCGGGTGAGTTTCAAATAGGTTTGGGTTGTGTTGCGCTCGTTCTTTCTTATGTTTCGACGTCATTTCTTCAAGCATAAATGATATCATAATGGACAAATGAGCTCCGATTTATGTTTTGAATGAAGTATTAGATCCATATCGTAATTACGGACCCGTAGCAAAAAGAATCATCGTGTGAGGATTTTATGGCCATTTTACCAAGGTTGCCCAGATTTTCTAGTTAATTACGAATTTGCCCCTGACGGCGTATTAAAAACCTGCACTATTTGCAAATCTTAAAACCTATATATCTCCTTTCTTATAAGGTCAAATTGAGTGATTAAAAAGCCTAAATTCATTAAAATTTCACAAGGTATCCATTGGACACAAGAAAATCGAGTTTATGTATCGTTTGGCATGAGAAACAAGACAGAATAGTTGGCAGAAAAATAAATACAAAACGGGTAGACTTCTTCTTCTTCAAATTTTCGAACCCCACAGCCCTAGGAACGAATTTCCTCACCAAATATCATCGCCAAGTCATAGGTAATCAATTCTAAACTTTACTCCTTCAATTACCCATTGTTTTTCATCACTTTTAAATCAAAAACTAAGAATTTTCATGGTAAAAATTGAGGGTTTGGGTAGAATTAGAGAATTTTATAAAAATTGAATCTTTACCTCGAATTGAGGTCAGATTTCGAAATTAATTGTATATTTGGGTTCGTGGGTGAGTGGGTAAATGTAATTTGGTCCGAACCTCGAGTTTAGACCAAGCGGCCCCGGGGTCGAGTTTTCACCTTTTTTTGAGAAAACTTAGGAAAATTTATATTTTTCAATAAAGTTAGTTCCTTTAGCATTAGTTAATGATATTAAGTTAATTTTGATTAGATTTGAGCAATTTAGAGGTGAATTCAAAAGGAAAAGCAATAATTGAGATGTGAATGGCTTGTAGAATTGAGGTAAGTGTTTGGCCTAACTTTAGCTTGAGGGAATAGGACTCCCCACTTGTTTGCTACGTGAATTGCATGGGTGTGGTGTATAGGTGTGGTGACGAGTATCTATGCACCACCCAAATCGTTTGTTAAACATGATCCCCTTTCCCGTTCCCACTTATTTGATCATTGTTTTAACTGTTACATGTTCATTATTGTTTCTATGACTATTTGGCCTTGTTGAATTGTTGTTAGTTATCGTTGTGACTATTTGGAAAGAGTATTGGTTGTTTGAACTGGTTCCCTTGTCATATAAACATGGTTGAGAGGTTTGGTATTGTTTTTATGAAATAAATAAATATATTTTGATATTCCTGTTGGTTTCATGGTTGAGAGGTTATTGATGAGGTTATAAGAAAAACTCAGTTTATTATTTATAATTGTTGAGGTTCACGTGTTTATTGGGTTTCATTGAGTTATTTCCAATTGTTGTTGTAAGTGTGTTAAAAATGATAGATGTTCTCTTGAATTTATCACAGTATAAAAAGACTGAGTTGGATTGACAGTGTTACAATGTTTACTTATATTCTGGTTTGTTTTATTGTGAAATGATATTGCTTAAAGCTTACAAGCTATGATTTTCTGTTTGAAATTGTGGAAATAACAATATTGTGAAAGGGTTGGCCTGAATTGTGAAATTTTTTATGAATAAATTTATATGGTATGTTTGGTGGGAGCGGGTTGCACGCCGCAACAAAGAGTAATAAGGGTGGACAAGTGGGATTGGGTTGCACGCCGCAACAGGAGAAATAAGGGTGAAATATTTAGGGAGGAGCAATAAGGAAGGACAGGTGGGAGCGGGTTGCACGCCGCAACAAGGAGCAATAAGGGAGGACATTTATATTTTTACTGATTTTCAAAGAAAATAAAGATTTGAAACTTTCTATTTTATATTACTATTTTCATATTTTGGCACTACTTTTATTCAAAGATAAAGTTTGAGAACTTAGAAATTTTGAGGATTGGTTTTAGCTGAGGCCTGAAAGAGGCGGTTGTGTTATTTTGTTATTGTTGCAGTATTTGGATTGATGTGTTTAGATTTCCTTCCTGATTTATAATTATCGTCTCAGGTATATTTTTCTTGTTTGTGTAGAATTGTTTTATTGTGTTATCGTATATATATTAATATCACAGGTTTGATGTTAAACCCCCGCCTTAGCCTCGTCACTACTTTGCCGAGGTTAGGCTCGGCACTTACTCAGTACATGGGGTCGGTTGTACTGGTACTACACTCTGTGCTCTTTGGCACAGATCCAGGTATTAATCAGTAGTAGAGGATTCCAGGACGACCACCCGATTCGTTTGGAGACACGAGGTATATCTGCCGGCGTTCGCAGATTCCGAGAGTCCTCCTATTATTATTTACACTATTTTATTATATTCAGAACAGTTACACTACTTCTTTCGGCCATTATTTGTAGTATTCTTTAGTAGTTCGTGAATTGTGACACCAGACCCTGGGGTAGTCTTAGAGTTGTTTACATAATTAGTTCGTGATTCATTTTATTTAAATGATTAATGTTATCATTTTATTTTATTTTGTTTGGAATTATTTTAATTAGGCTCAATTGGAATTTATTTATTTATGCTCAAGTAATTAATCAAGGAAATTAGTTAATCGACTTCTAACATTGGCTTGCTTACCAAATGCGGTGTTAGGCACCATCACGATCCCTGAGGTTGGGAATTTGGGTCGTGACAAGTTGGTATCAGA
>ML281376.1:0-14447 GCA_005239495.1 Nicotiana undulata | reverse complement strand
AAATCGCCAAAAACTAACTTCCGCCAATTCAAGCCTAATTCTACACCGGACATCACAAAATCATTCTGAACACACTCCTAAGTCCCAAATCACTTAACGAAGCTATCCGAGCCATAAAATCTGCATCCCGAGGTCGTTTACCAATAAGTCAACTCTTAGTTGACTTTTTCCCGTTTTAAGGCTATTTTTAAAGACTAAGTGCCTGAGTTCTTATTTAACCATTCCGATTTCAAGCCTATCAACTCTAACACATTAATAATAGAATAACCAATCTATAATAAGTCAATAACAACAATTAAAAATGCAGGTTTCGCGTAACGACAGACCGGGTCGTTACAGCCTGCCCTTTGACTGCCTTCTGAGTGACATAGACGATGTCGACTCACTCAACAATATTTTCCACTTTGCTAACTTACCAATAGGAATGGGTTTCTGAAAGATGTATTTTAGCGGATCCATCCTTGATATGAGATATATAGTGTATGAACATAAATAATTTCTCAACTTCTGAGCTATCCATGTCAAAGCACAGCAAGTGCGTTCCGACAAAGAGTACTAGGCCTCATAAGGCGTGACCTTCTTGCTCAGATAATATATCGCGTGATCCTTCCTTCCAGTTTCATCATGTTGTCTTAGAACACAACAAAAAGCCCCATCTAACATGGACAAATAAAGCAGTAAAGGTCTTCCCGGTTCTGGTGGTACCAGCATAGGCGATTTAGATAAATACTCCTTGATTCTATTGAAGGCTTTCTGGCATTCTTCAGTCCAGCTTGTTGCAGCATTTTCCTCAGCATTCTGAAGACTGGCTCACATATTAACGTTGATTGTGATATAAAACGGATGGTGTAAGGCGCCCTAGAAAACTCATCACATCTTTCTTATTCTTTGAAGGAGGCAAGTCCTGGATAGCTTTGATCTTTGACGGGTCTAACTCAATACCCCGATGACTGACAATGAAATCTAACAACTTTCCAGTAGGGATCCCGAAGGCACATTTTGCAGGATTCAACTTCAAATTGTATTTTTGAAGTCGATCGAAAAATTTCTTCGGGTATGTTATGTGATGTAAACTCCTTGTAAATTTGATGATAATATCATCCACATACACCTCTATTTCTTTGTGTATCAGGTCATGGAAAATAGTTGTCATGGACCTCATGTAGGTGTCCCCAGCATTTTTCAGACCAAACTACATCGTGTTGTGACAATATATTCCCCATGGTGGATAAAAGCAGTCTTTTTGGCGTCCTCTTCATCCATCCAAATCTGATGATATCATGCGAAGCAATCCACAAAAGATTGGAGTTCATTCTTGGCACAGTTGTCAATTAGTATGTGTATGTTTGGCAGCGAGAAATAATCCTTAGGACTTGCTCTGTTCAAATCTCGGTAATCGACACATACTCTAACTTTCCCATCTTTCTTCGGAACTGGTACAATATTGTCTAACCAAGTCGGGTATTCAACTACTCGGAGAACCTTGGCTTTGATTTTCTTGGTGACCTCCTCTTTTATCTTCAAACTCATAGCTTGAACGTTCTAAGCTTTTGCTTTACCGGTGGACACATGGGATTGGTGGGTAGCTTGTGAGCTACTATGGATGTGCTTAAACCAGTCATATCGTTGTAGGAACATGCAAAGATGTCTTCATACTACTTTATGAATCTAATTTACTCTTCCTTCTGTGACGATGATAGATGAATTCTTATATGCGTTTCCTTGACCGTTTCAGAATCCCCTGAGTTAACAGCCTCAGTTTCCTCCAAATTAGACTTTGGTTTGTTTTCAAAATCCTCTACCTCTTTGATAATTTCCTCAGGTAGTATATCATCTTCCAGTTCCTCTGAATCACTGTCCTTATGTTGCGTTGTCTCATTACATGTCACATACATAGGTTTATCAGGATATATAATAATTATGCTGAAAAGAAATGTCGAAAGATAATAATAAATATAAAAAGCAATAATGCATTAATAAAACTTTTAAAAATGTCAACAAGTACGACTTGATGGCTCGAGTAATTATTTCAAAACAAAATACTGAAAACTGTCTTAAATGCTCAAAACTAAATAATTCATGCTAATTTTCTAGGCTACCCAGGAACTCGACAGGCTCGAGATGGTGCAGCTGTCCAGTTCTTGAGAACAACTCCTTCTTCCACGGTCTAAATGGTAAGGTCTTCCTCCTCCTTCTCCTCAACAATTGCATTTCAGTCCATGTCTTCTTCATCTAGAAACAGCTTACTTATGCCAGCCAAAACCTCATCTTCCTCAGATCCCCACTTCATGTCAGCCTCATAGAATGTCTGGTGCAGAGGTGGTACGAGTTGTTCCAGTGGATAATAAGCAGCATGCCATGGTGGTATCCAATCCTAATATTCTTGCCATATTTATTCATATTCGAGTCCAAAAGTCGTGCCATGGTACTGTGGTTGTACGGGTTTGGTGATCCCCTAAAGCTTTTTGCCGACACCCTTGCCTGGTTCATACCCCGTCCACAACAATATGCTTTCTATCTTGTTTCTCCACCATCGATCCTTTTCAATTTCATTAACCATTAAATGCGATGGTATGTTTCTCCACCCAGCTTCCTTCTATTTTCGATGACCGAAACGGTCTGGTTGGTGTAGATGGGGTTTCTCCCATCTCCATGGATGATCACCTCCTGATGATTCCACTCAAATTTCACAGCCTCGTGAAGAGTTGAAGACACTACCCCAGTGACATGTATCCATGCTCGTCCCAACAGTAGATGTCACGACCCAATTTTCCCTCCGTTGGGTATCGTGATGGCACCTAATTTTAAGGACTAGGTAAGCCTATTATTAACAACATCAAATATAATGTAAGAATAATCTAAGTGCTTTTTGGAATAATCTCTACACATTTCACATCTTTCCAAAACCCGGTAAGTACAATTCATAAGCTTTACAGAATTTTACATTATAACTCCTAAAATACCACTGTTCAAAAAATAAGTACAATAGTGTGAACAGAAAAATAAGACGGTGAATCCGAAACCGCGAACGCTGAAGCAGTTTTACCTTGAGTCTCCACAACAGCAACTGCGCTGCTAACAATCAACCGACCGGCTATGCGAAACTTGGAATCTGCACAAAAATGTGTAGAAGAGTAGTATGAGCACACCACAGCGGTGCCTAGTAAGTATCAAGACTAACCTCGGTGAAGTAGTAACGAGGACTAGTCAAGACACCCACTAGTCTAATAAATTAAATAGGAATAAATATAGGAATGACAGAACATGACATCTATCTAATAATTACACAATATAGCTAACAACATAACAACTACAATGCGGAAGGAAATATAACAAATAACGACGGAACATCATAATAATACATAGAAGGATGGACGGGAGCACAACCTAAAAAAAATCGGAAACCATAATACTGTCACGACCCAAATTCCCAACCTTAGGGATCGTGATGGCGCCTAACACCACACTTGATAGGCAAGCCAATGTTAGAGTTCGATTAGCTATTTACCTTTGATTATCCATTTAAACATAATAAATAATTATTAAATAAACTTAAGCTAATGACTTTCAATGAATAATTCCAAATATAAAATAATAAACACTTAAATAAACCGAGCCACGAACTAATTATATAAGTAACTCTAGAACTACCCCAGGGTCTGGTGTCACAATTCACGAACTACTAAAAATACTACAAATAATGGGCTGAAAGAAATAGTGTAACTGTTCTGAATATAATAAAAAGTTTTATAAAAATAGGAGAAGACTCTCGGGATTTGCGAACGCCGGCAGATATACCTCGTGTCTCCGAATAAATGAATAGTCGCTCTAAATATCTCTATTGTTGTTCGATACCTGGATCTGCACAAAAGAGTGCAGAGTGTAGTATCAGTACAACTGACCCCGTGTATTGAGTACGTGCCGAGCCTAACCTCGACGAAGTAGTGACGAGGATACGGCGGGGCATTAACAACATATAACCTGTGACAATACTATATAATAACGCAACAAAACAATCTACACGAACAAGAAAAATATAAATGAGACAATAAATATAAAGCAAGAAGGAAGTCTAAACAAATAATTAAGTACTGCAACAACAATGAAATAACTCAGCCGCCTTTTCCAGGCCTCAGCTATAACAACCTCTCAAATGATTTCCAAGTTTCCAAACTTTAACTTTAAATAAAAGTATTGCCAAAATATGAAAAAATAGTAATATAAAATAGTAGTTTTCAAATCTTGGTTTTTCTTTGAAAATCATTAAAAATATAATTGTCTTCCCTTATTGCTCCTTGTTGCGGCGTGCAACCCGTTCCCACCAGACATATCATATCAATTTATTCACCGTATCACAATCAATTATCCGCCCTTATCACAGCCCCCTTATCACCGCCTTTCAAGTCAAAGTCTTTCACAATATTTATGTCTCGACAAATTATAAACAGAATACGTTTCACTTTAAAATAATAGTAAAAGCAGAGTATGAAATAATGACAATAAAACAATAAGTGTTCCTGCCTTTATTTTATAAACAATAAAACATGCATATTCTCCCTTATCATTGTCTTATTGCGGCGTGCAACCCGATCCCACCTATTCACAATATCACAATCAATTATCCCCCCTTATCACAACAATTTTGTTTATTCATCAAAAATTTCACAGTTCAGGCGAAGCCTTTCACAACACTTTTATTTCAACAAATTTCAAATAGAAAACAGTATAGCTCGTAAGCTTCAATCAATATCATTTCACAATAAAACCAACCAGAATATATGTAAACACCGTAACACTATCAACCCAACTCAGTCTTTATGTACCATGATAAAATCAAGAGAACAGCCAACACTTTTAATACACTTGCCACAACAATTGGCAACAATCAATTGAAATCAAACAACCACGTAAACCTCAACAATCATAAAACAGTTAAACTACATTCCTCATCATTTCCTCAATATTATCAAAAATGAAACCAACAGGAACATATATATATATATATATATATATATAATGCCAACCCGCTCAACCATTTTGTACCACAAGGAATCCAGCTAAAACAACCAATACTCTTTCCAAACTAACCACAATAATATCTAGCAATAAAATAACAAGGCCAACTGTCATAGAAACAATAACGGACATAGAACAATTAAGACAAGAATTAATTAAGTTGGGAACAAGAAAATGATCATGCTTAACATGCAAATTGGGTGGTGCATAGATACTCGCCACCTTACCTATACACCGCGCCCATGCATTTCACATAGAAAACAAGTGGGGATTCCTATTCCCTCAAGTCAAAGTTAGACCAAACACTTACCTCAATTTCGCAGGCCACTCACTGCTCAATTACAACTTTTCCTTTAGAATCTTGCTCTAACTTGCTCGAATCTAATCATAATTAACTCAATATTATTAATTAAGGCTAAATGAACTAACTTTATTGAAAATTACAAATTTTTCTAAGTTTTCTAAAAAAACGTGAAAATCCGACACCGGGCCCGCTTGGTCTAAAGTCAGGGTCCGGACAAAATTACGGTTACCCATTAACCCACGAATCCAAATATACAATTAGTTTCGAAATCCGACCTCAATTAAAGGTAAAGATTCGATTTTTACAAAATTTCCTAATTCTACCCAAACCCTCAATTTTTACCATGAAAATTCTTAGTTTTTGATTTAAAAGTGATGAAAAACAATGAGTAATTGAAAGAGTAAAGTTTAAAATTGATTACCTATGACTTGGGGATGATATTTGATGAAGAAATTCGTTCCTAGGGCTGTGGGGTTCGAAAATTTCAAGAAGAAGAAGTCTGCCCGTTTTATATTTTTTTCTGCCAGCTATTCTGCCTCGTTTCTCATGCCAAACGATCCCGAAACTCGATTTTTATGTCTCCAATGGATTCCTTGTGAAATTCTAATCAATTTAGGCTTTTGAGTCACTCAATTTGACTTTATAATAAATGAAATATGTAGGTTTTAATATTTGCAAATAGTGCAGATTTTTAATACGCCGTTAGTGGCAATTTCGTAATTAACCTGAAAAATCTGGCAACCTTAGTAAAATGACCAAACAATCCTCACACGATGTCCAAATTCGATGATTCTTTTTGCTATGGGTCCGTAATTACGAAACGGATCTAATACTTCATTAAAAGCAGAAATCGGAGCTCATTTGTTCAATATGATATCATTTATGCTTGAAGAAACGACGTCGAAGCATAAGAAAGAACGAGCGCAACACAACCCAAACCTATTTGAAACTTACCCGAGCCCTCGGGGATCTAAACCAAACATTCACACAAGTCTAAAATCACCATACGGACTTGCTCGTGCGATCAGATCATGAAAATAACATGTAAACCTATGAATTAAACCTCAAAACTCACTTAAAGTTCACTATTTATAAACCGGACGTCCGAATCACGTCAAATAAATTTCGTTTGTCACCAAATTTTGCAGACAAGGCTTAAATATCATAACAAACCTGTATCGAGATTCGGAACAAAAATACGGGCCCGATACCAACGATTTCAAACGTTAATTTATTTCTTTATTTCATTAATAATTCAACAAAACAATTTCTTTCAAAAATTGATTTCTAAGCCTTGGGATCTCGGAATTCAATTCCGGGCATACTCCCAAGTCCCATATTTTACTGCGGACCTCCCGGGATTGTCGAAACACAGATTCGAGTCTGTTTACTCAAAATGTTGTCTCAAGTCAACTAAAACAAAATTCTTTAATTCTAAAAATTATTATTTCTTATATTTTCACATAAAAGCTTTCCGATTTTACGCCCAGACTGCACACCCAAATAGAGGTATTTGAAATTAATATTTTTATGTCTAATAATCCTAGAACAGAGTCTAAATTCATAAAATGACCCCTTGGATCATCACAAATACAGTAAGAACAAGTAGTAACTCAGCACTGCAATAGTTCCCACATCAGGCCTTAGCCAACAATCCCAATAAATTGGCCAAATCTTCGGGTGTAAACTTTCACCCGCAAGTTTATATTGAATGTTTTGCAATATAATCATTTCAAATAGAAAATTCCTTTGAAATATACTTCCTCTGAATATATATATACTTTGTAGAAAAGATAATATTCAAACGTAGTTCCCTCAAGATAAATGTTTTTCAAATATACTTTCCCAATAATGTCTCTCGAACATAGTTTTGTTCAAGATAAATGCTTTTCAAATATACTTTTCCAAATAATAGTCTTTCAAACATAGTTTCCTTTAATGTAAATGCTTTTCAAATATACCTTTCCAAATAATAGTCTTTCAAACATAGTTTCCTTTAATGTAAATGCTTTTCAAATATACCTTTCCAAATAATAGTCTTTCAAACATAGTTTTCTTCAAGGTAATGCTTTTCAACTATACTTTTCAATAAATATCTTTCGAACACAGTTTCTTCAAGATAAATCTACCGGAACTCCATTCCGTAGTTCAGAATTTGTCATGTAGTACAGGGGGATCTCCCATAATACGTCTGTAGTCCCCAAAATAAATAAGCAATGGGATCTCCCAGAACACGTCCGTAGTCCCCAAAATAAATATGTAGTGCTGGGAGGATATCCCAGAATACGTCCGTAGTCCCCAAAGTAAATATGCAGTGCTGGGAGGATCTCCCAGAATACGTTCGTAGTCCCAATTTAAATGTGCAGTACATGAGGGATCTCCCAAAATACGTCCGTAGTACCCAATTTAAATATGCAATGCAACCAATGAGAATAACAACTATAACACGACAGAATACATCGCACATCACCACAACAAGTACAAAAGCAACAAATGATAGAAATGCAATGTATGGCGAGAAAATCAATACAAGAACTTAAATCACAAGAATGGTAGAACTAACTCACAAGGAATAACCACTGAAGAGAAATACTAAGCGCAAAGAAAACAGCTTAACCAGGGAGAAACAAGACGTAACAACGAATCCACAATATTCAAGTCAATAATA
This sequence comes from Nicotiana undulata, assembly GCA_005239495.1. Taxonomy (NCBI): domain Eukaryota; kingdom Viridiplantae; phylum Streptophyta; class Magnoliopsida; order Solanales; family Solanaceae; genus Nicotiana; species Nicotiana undulata. The sequence continues at coordinate 6,459 of ML281376.1, read as the reverse complement.
AGAAGCCAACACAAGTCAATTAATTCCAAATAGAGGCAAGTCGGCTAAGATATAGGTTATGCAATTTCCTTTTTAAGGTTGGGAAATTACGAGAGATTTTTCAATAATTCAAATAAGGGTAAGCCGCAGAAGATAATCATAACTCCAATTAATGCTAAACAATTATAGGGTGAGATAATACTAATTCCAATTAAATAGGTAGTTTATGAAAAATATAGCATGACGGTAGAAGGGTCTTAAGTTAAGTCAATTAAGATCCAGTAAGCGATAAGGTGAATCTAAAAGAAGGTAACTCTAATTTAAGCAGGTAGAGATGAAACTAGCAATCAGGAACGCAGTCATAACAAGTCCAAGTTCGTACACAGGGAATACAATAACCTAAGAACCCTAAAATGCCAACCTCCTACAAATAAGTCCGGGCACTCACTTGTCACCTCGCATATACGTGCTATAATCAACATAGAAGACTCAAATCCTAGGGGGTAATTTCCCCAAACAAGGTTAGGCAAGATACTTACCTCAAAGAAGACAACCTAGTACTCTAAAATGAACTCCTCAGTGGAAATACCTTTGGACGGCTCAAATCTAATCAAAATAACTTCAGAACACAAATAAAACTCATAAGGAACTATTCGAGATCATAAAGGCTCAATCTTTATAAAAATCTAGAAATCGACCCAAAAGTTGACCCCGGGCCCGCACCTCAGTACCCGACCAAATTTATAAAATCCGAACACCCATTCAATTAGGATTCCAACCATACTAATTTCATCAAATTCCGATACCAAATCGATGTTCAAACCAAATTATTCTCTTTAGAAAGGTTTTGGATAAAAATCCCCAATTCTCCAATCAAAACATTGATTAATTAAAAAAACAAAAACTTCTGTCACCATAACAAAATACAAAATTATACTTAGATACTGACCCCCATGAAGAGACGAGAAGAACGCCGCAAAATTCACCTCAATTTGAGCTCTAGTGTCACGACCCAAACCGATGAGCTGCGACGGGCACCCGGTACCTTACTCAACCAAGTACCAACATAACGTATCTTTCATGTCATACTATCATAGATAACCGAGCCGGAAGGCTGCCGTGAGACAAGTAGAATATAACATGTGACACCAACTTATACATAAGACATACGGGCCTATAAGACCAAAATAACCATTCGTATACTAAACATAGGCCGACAAGGCCATACAATCTTTTACGTACATGACATCTGTCCACTAGCCTCTAAGAATACGTAATTTTCTTAAATGTCGGGACAAGGTCCCGCCATACCAAACGATACACGTCTAAATCATACTAACCAAACAAGCAACTCTGAAGCAAATGGAGCGCACCAACATCTTCCGCTGAGCTGATAGCCTACTTGGAGGGCTCTCGACCTGTCTATCGGGACCTGCGGGCATGAAACACAGCGTCCCCAGGCAAAAGGGACGTCAGTACGAATAATGTTCTGAGTATGTAAGGTACATAAATAAGTACATAACTGACATGGAAGAAATATAGAGTAAATGACTCAACCTGTAAGTCTAGAGAACTTTGTAAATCATGAAATACTTATAGTGTCATGCATATGCGTATAAATGTCATGTCGTGCATAGGTACATGTTTCATAACATCATCAGCCTCTGAGGGCATCCCATCATATCATCTGGGCCACTGTGGGAAAATCATCAACATATACCAGCTGATCAGGTGGTGGTGCGTATATAACGCCATAACCTTTCCCATATCCCATATACATATATATACATACATATATATGCGTATATAACGCCTTCTTAGTCATGGGTCAATGTACATGTATAAATGCATGAAATGCATGAGAAATACGTTAATAGGATTTTCTCAGAATTCCATAAAAATCAATAATCCTTTCGGATAAACATTATCAAATACGTATTTTTCTGGGACCCATGAACAGAAGATAATAATAATTCACACAGGGAATCAGGAATATAGACACCCCTAGTATTTCTATGAATAGAATAATTTATGAAAACTGTACCTTTACTCGTTTTCTCTGTATAATTTGGATTATGCCAAAAAGAAAGAAAGGATAGCCTTAACATACTTGAATCGATTCCCTTATAATTTACAATTTGCGCTTTACAAAAACAATCGACCAACGTTATCAATTTTTGGTATACAGATTTGTTTTGCTCTATACAGAGCTCACGATCATCCACAGATTTGGTACGCTATCAATTGTTTTGAAATTCACGTATTTGGTTTGTAAGACATATGAACTTACATAAAAAAAAATGTGAAGTAAGAAAGCTTTTGGTTGCAAGAATTACGTTAGTGTTTAGAAATGAAAATGTTAGGAATGAGAGTCTTTTGATTCAAGAATTCATGTTGCTGATGTTGGAAACTATTTGTCTTTTGATTCAAGAATAATTTCTTGATCTTTTTGGTAAGTCCTTTACTAAGAGGAGGGTGGGGCCCACTTATGGCTTAGTTGGCCAAAGCATAATCCATATCTTGCCACATTTCATGATTTTCAAGAGTCATATCTATATAAACTCTTTGTATGCCACGTTAATGGGTGCAAATCTTATCCAAAGTCCTTATTAATTAACCACTAATCCTTAATTAATTAGTTAATCTCCCACTAATCAATAATTAATTAATTATCCACATAATTAATAATTATCCCAAGTTACTTATAATACTACTCACTTTAAACACACCTTATCACCTTACTATCACGGCCATGAGGTATCTTATATGGTACTAGCCTATAAATATTGGGTATTAACGCTCGGCCCGTATTTTATCTCAACATGCCAAACTTGGACGAAGATTTATTTTCTTTGACTTGCTTCCCCTCTGACCTTTACGAATTTACTCAGTACTTGTTTGAAATAGCATAATCCTTATAATCTCCAAATAATCTTTTCCTTGGACTGATTTCAATTACCTTACGACAAATTAACGTACAATACTACATGGTACAATATCGTCGTAATTTAATACTGCGAAGCGTAGCATCATCGTAATGTAATACTGCAAGGCGTAACATCATCGTAATATAATACTGCAGGACGTAACATCATCGTAATATTGCGGGGTGTAACATCATTCCCCCCTTTGGAACATTCGTCCTCGAATGTTGACTGATGCTCTTATCATTTTCATAACTTATAGCTATTGTGAATACCTTAATACACTCCTTGCTATTTAGGCAATTGTTTTTTGAATAAATTCAAAGGCCAGGAAATTCCCCCCTTTAGGCCTCTTTCTCCCACCACGACTTATAGTTGGAATCCTTCCAATCTCGTAACTGTTGCTACCTTCGATCATGCATCCTCTACGACTTTGACCTTGTAAATGTGCTTATGTGACGTTTCTCTTATAGGCCATACTATACCATAACTTATATTCGATTTATTATTACAGAGGTATGCGACCAACTCCGGGTTATTCTCTCGCTGCTGATTATGTATGTATAAATCTAAGTCCTTTAATGCTTCATCGTTATTGTTCATCTTAAGAATGACGATCTACTCTCATATCATATTTTGTAACCCTTATCCAACCATTTTTGATTCACCTTGATGTTGATCTACCCCCTACCACTGATAACTTGAAACCTCTTACGTAATCATTAGGGCTTACGTTGAATCGTAGAACATTTGAAGTGATTTTCTTGATCCACCTGGGGGAGATACAATACTATACTTCCATAATTGTATTTCATAGCATCTCTAATGTGATTTAACTTACGTGGGTATTCTAATCTTGTGACGTACGCAAAATCTTTTCTTCTTCTCCTTCTCTTTGTTTTCTCAAATCATTATTCAATCAAAGGCCCAAACATCATTTTTTATTTTTCACCATTACATCATCAATTTATTACCAAGTCAGCATTCCATCTCTTCTAAATGTTACTAGTTATAGACTCCTTTTGTGTTCATTCTAGCTATACTTAGCCTTCTATAACTTAGAGAGCCTATCAGCTCTCTTATTTTCATGAGCTCAATCCCAATGACTTAAACATTCTTGTCACCTTTTCACTCACCTTTTCTTATCCTTACTCATGTCTTCCTGAAACCTTGTCGCTCTACCATACTTTAGCTTGCGACATACACATATCTATTTATACTTTTTCGCAACCTTCCTTCAACTTTCTTGAACCATAGATTTCCTTATGTTAATATGGTACATCAAGAGAGACATCACATCGTCTCTAACTCTTCTTTACTCTCTTGACTAGATCTTTCGGTACTTAGAAACCACAGGCTGGAAGGTATGCTACTGATGACGCTACTATCATTCCTGGATATTGAATCCTAGTGCTTCTAGCCTTCTATCCGAAACATGGACTATTTACTATCTTCTGCCTTTGAGTATCCTGTATGTTGTTCACCTTTACCTTACTTACTTTAAAATCTCGCATCGTATATTTTATCTCTTTCATGATCTCCCTTCCACATAAGTATACTTCACGTCCATAACTTGAAGCTATATTATAATACCTGCACCTCTAGTGCCTATACAATCCCTTGGGAGCTCCATACCGAATTCTTATGAGGGTGGTATTTTTCTAACTTGATTTAACGTAGAGTCGTTATAGAATATGGTTGTTGTGCTATCTCTCTTGCACTTCTAATATTAAGAGTTGTTCTGCTATGTTCTCAATCATGATTTCTATAATTTTCTGGGGGTTTACTTCGTTGATGTAACTCTTTAGTTTCCTCTTCCTTCTGATTGCCTTTATATAGGCTTAAGCTATCTTCCAATCTGCGGCTCATGGTATTACTTTAGCCCTTCATGGATGCTATGGAATATTCAGGATACAATCTTATGACAATTCAATCCTTTGTTTATGACATGGGCTCTATTCTTTCTTTTAACTTATACCAGAGTCTTTTATTGTTGTATGATTGTCAACATATATGCTAGATGGGTAATACTCCAAAATCATAAGTGCATTCATAACGTAACCAACTCTGGATCATTGATAGAATAATTCCTTTCTTTCCATTTTAGCTTTCTTTAAATGTAAGCTATTAATTTTCCTGGTCTTTTTGAACCCCTTGTTGCGTCCATACTTAGCTTATCTTAGTGCCCACACATATTGAAATTACATACAAATCATATGATCTTGAATATCACATCTGATTTTACTCCCTGTTCATTAGCCACTGTAGGTGCCACTTTCTTAGGGAGTGCATACAATGTTGTTTTGAGACTGTTGTTGTAAGACCATTTCCTCTTTAGGTTACTGTGCTTTGGTTGAAGCCTTCTTACTCGTTTCCTCAACTAGTCTTTCATTGTAGTACTCTGGGGGGAACCCTCTGACTCTTGTAAAGTTGTGAGTTTATTACATTGTATACTCGACGGACCTTTTGATGCCCTTCATTGCCTATATTTACCCGTAGTTACTTATCTCCACGCCCTTGTGCTTGTAGGTTACTTCTGGACTAATATTTCGACTGACTTCCCAGTGGTACTCTCTTTTATGTCCATAACACTCATACGGTATCTTTATTTACCCCAACTCCTATCCGAATATTTCTCAAGGATCATGGTGTTATCACTACGAGGCTGAATTCCCCATATTGGGGTTCCCTATGTTTATCTTGCACAATATGTTGATTCGTCTAAAGCCTCTTGTCTAGCCATAACTAGGCTCTTCCTGAACCAACTGCTAACTACTCGTTGGCCCATTCTCATATCAATATTCCGCGTAATATTTCTTGGGTTATTTTCTTTGTCTTAACATATGTTCTCTTACGGGCTCCTTATCTACTAATAACTTCTCGAGCAGGAACCCCTACTTCCTCTCATTGACGTCGTGTTTGCATAATGTTCGTAATCATAGCATATCTTGAATAGGTGCAATATCATCCCCTTTTTATTTTTATTTTATCGCATTCTTCCTTTACCATTTCATAATTACTAGAACCACTTAATTCTGACTTAATGCCACATCACTCCATATTCCCCCCTTTAGGGAAGTACTAATATTCAACGCTACGATGATCTACCTATAGATAGTTTACCTCTTCATCATTGGCATCTTCTCACATTATCGAGGGTAACGAATTCTTTTGTTACTCGCCTTGCGGTAATTCTTTTGTACCGAGGGTAACAAATTCTGTCACGACCCAAAACTTGGTTCAGGTCGTGATGGCACCTAACGACCAGGTTAGGCAAGCCAACATATAAATTCCCAGGAGTTACTATCCCAGAACTCGATATTCCAGTTATTTACAATTTATAACAAATAAAATGCGTAATGTAGCAACGATATGAGGTGAGGCCGTAGATACAAGCTAAACCACAGCTAGGCCAAATATGTACAACCCCGAAACCCAACATAATTACAACAAGTGTGTGCCAGGACTAGTGTCACAGTGTCAACGGGCGGCTACATAGATACCACAACTGAAATATATATACATAAATATACAAGCCTCAGTCTGGGACAAAAGA
>MDKH01149106.1:0-46108 GCA_005239495.1 Nicotiana undulata | reverse complement strand
TGCACAAAGATATAGAAAGAAACACAATGGAAGTTCCATAATTCTCACTTCATCACAATCACAGTCACAATTCCACCCTTATCCCTTCTCAACACCCTTATTTCTTCTGTTGCGGCGCGCAACCCAATCCCACCTCACAATCACAATCATTTTTTATGTTTCTGTTACGGCGTGCAACCCGATTCCAACGGACAATCACATCTCACCCTTATCACTTCTCACATATCACCCTTATCACTTCTGTTTCGGCGTGCAACCCGATCCCACCAGACAATCATATCTCATATCAACAATGACAGTTCACAATTCAATCACAAAAAATTTCAGCAATAGGAATATAGCTTCTTTACAACCCACAATACGTATGAAAAAATTTGTGCCACAATAAACCTTACGAAACAGTGAATCATATACGATATTGCCACATCCGTTTAGTTCAATTACATCACACCACAACTCCTTTTCGTTACTTGTTACACATCCTTTAGCATATACATTCATACTCTTGGATTCATTAACCTACTAGCATCATTTCACATAGCATGGTAGTGTGGTGATCAACTAAAGCCAGACAAGGAATACGCTTCACGCTTCAACACAATTTGAACAACCATGTGCACATATTCACACCAATACACGTACCGTATGCTTGGACACCACAAAGAGATTTTACAAAGATTAAAGTTAGCCATACATACCTGGAGTCGAGTTTCCCTTTTTAATTTCTATCACAATTCACTGGATCGTCGGGCACCGTCAATCTATTCCACAATGTGACCTATTTCACTTAGGATTAGGAGTTTCGAATTCAATTAAGCATTTCATCAAACACTATGCAATCCCTTAGGTTACTAACCCCCTTTTTGTGCATAATTACCCAAGTTCGTTTCCCCCATTACTAGGTTACGGAGTTACATTCACATGCATGCAAGGTTTCATCTTTCATTTTTCAAAACCAACCCATGAGTGCTTTATTCCCATCCAAAATATGAGAAATTGGGAGAATTAGAGTGAAGGCTTACCTTTTAGCGAAGAAGATGACTGATTACTCGATAATATCCGGGCTTGAGTGATTTTGGAAAATCAATTTGAGTGATGTTGGAAAATCAATCGGGTATTAAAGTTTGGAAAATTAGAAACCCGTGTCAAATATGCGGTCAGGAATGCGAACATGTGGTCCGCAGAGCGGACCGCAGAATGGCCACAGGTGGGCCAAAATTTGGAAACAATATGCCCAGGGATGCGACCAATATGCGGTCTGTATACTCGTTATGCGATCGCATAGTGCGTCGTATAACACCCTTCCCCAAAAATCAAAGGCAATAATGCGACAGCTATGCGGTCCGCAGAAATGAAATGCGGTCGCAGATTGGACCGCATAGTTGTCCTTCAGTTGGGCAGTGATCTGCCTATCTATGCGACCACTATGCGGTCCGCATACACGTTATGCGATCGCGTAGTGCGTCGTATAACACCCAATTTCTGGAAAATTGAATTCTTTAACTCACGGGGTACTTTTTGTTCAAATTAGGACCGTTTTAGGAATTTCCACAATAAAAACAACTCGGGACTCGTTCGGGCATTATTTTAAGCAAGAAATTTTATGGGTCTTTACAGGCCACACCTATTGGAATTTTGTTCAACTCATATGATCTTGGATATTACATTTGATTTTACTTCTTGTTCCTTGGTCACGACAGGTGCCACTTTGTTATGGAGTGCATACAATGTCGTAGTGAGACTGTTTTCACGAGATCATTTCTTCTTTAGGTCATTATGCTTATGTTGAAGCCTTCTTCCTTATTCCTCAGCTAGTCTTTCATTATAGCACTTAGGGAAGACCCTCTAGCTCTTGTAGAGCTGGGAGCTTTTTACATCGTACACCCGACGTAATTTTTGATGTACTTACACGCCAATAATTATCCTTAGTTACTTATCTTTGTGCCCTTATGCTCGTAGGGTTACTTCTGAACTGAAATTGCGATTGTCTCCCTAGTGGCACTCTCTTTTATTTCCGTAACACTTATACGATATCTTTTACTACTCTAAATCCTATATGAATATTTCTCAAGGATTACGATGTCGTATCTGCGAGACTGAGTTTCCTATGTTGGGTTTTACTACGTTTATCTTGCATGATCTACTGATTTGTCTGAGACGCCTTGTGTAGCCATAACTAAGATCTTCCTAAATCAACTAGTAATTACTAGTTAGTCCATGCTCATGTTTATATTCGGCATAATCTCTCTTGGGTTATGTCTTTTGTCTTAACTTACCTTTTTCATTGGCTCATAATGTATCAAATGTTCATGCACTTATTTATCAATAACATCTGGTGTGGGAACCCTTACTGCTCTCCCTGACGTCGTGCTTGCATAATGTTCTGGAGTTGTAGCATATCTGTAGGATCTGAATAAATGCAATATCATTCCTTTCGTTATTTTATCGCATTCTTCCTTTACTATTTCATAGTTACCTGAACCACTTAATTCCGACTAAATACGTTATCACACCATCTTCCCTCCTTTAGGGGAGTATTAACATTTAACGCTATAAAGATTTACTTATAAATATTTTACCTCTTCATATTTGACGTCTTTTCATGTCTTCACTGACTCTTACTCGCTTTGTGGTAACCCTTCTGTGTCCCGGATAATGAATTTCTTATGCACGAGGGTGACACCTAGTGTAACTAGCATACTTATTCCGTTAAGCTTAACTCTGCTTACAGTGCTTGCTTTAGGGAAGCGTCTTCCTGAATGAACTTTAAAGGTTATTCTTTCGTTTTCCAGTCTATTATTGCCGGAACATGATCTCTGGAATTCTCACGTTTTGGGATATTATAAAATCACTCGGTCCCTAAATCATGTTCAATATTTTTTTCTTGTTTACTAGCCCATACTAATTTTTATTACTCCAAAGGTGTAACTAAGCCTTCTAGTTGTCACGACCCAAACCGATGGGCCGCGACGGGCAACCGGTACCTTACCCAACCAAGTACCAACGTAGTGTATCTTTCTTATTACATTATTACATACATATGACATACAGGCCTAATAGGCTAACACAATCCTTTATAAACTCAAAACATAGGCCGGCCAGGCCGTACAATCCTTTATGTACACGACGTATGTCTACAAGCCTCTAAGAGTACATAAATATCATAAAGGTCGGGACAGAGTCCCCGCCTTACCAAACAATATGTGTCTAAATCATACTAACCAAACAAGCAACTCCGAAGCAAATGGAGTGCACAAACATCTTCCGTTGAGCTGATAGCCTACGTGGAGGGCTTTCGACCTGTCTATCGGGACCTGCGGGCATGAAACCCAGCGTCCCCAGGCAAAAGGGACGTCAGTACGAATAATGTACTGAGTATGTAAGGCACATAAATAAATACATAAGAGACATGGAAGAGATATAGAGTAATTGACTCAACCTTTATGTCTGGATAACTCTATAAATAATAAATCACTTTTAGTACCATGCATGTGCGTATGAATGTCATGTCGTGCATAGGTATATGTTTCATAACATCATCAGCCTCTGAGGGCATCCCATCATATCATATCGGCCACTGTGGGCAAAATCATCATTGTATACCAGCTGATCAGGTGGTGGTGCGTATATAACGCCATAACCTTTCCCATATCCCATATACATATATATACATACATATATACGCGTATATAACGCCGTTTGAATATACATACATATATACGCGTATATAACGCCGTTTGAATCATATTTCAGCCACTGTGGGCAACATCATCATCATATACCAGCTGATCAGGTGGTGGTGCGTATATAACGCCATAACCTTTCCCATATCCCATATACATATATATACATACATATATACGCGTATATAACGCCGTTTGAATATACATACATATATACGCGTATATAACGCCGTTTGAATCATATTTCAGCCACTGTGGGCAACATCATCATCATATACCAGCTGATCAGGTGGTGGTGCGTATATAACGCCATAACCTTTCCCATATCCCATATACATATATATACATACATATATACGCGTATATAACGCCGTTTGAATATACATACATATATACGCGTATATAACGCCGTTTGAATCATATTTCAGCCACTGTGGGCAACATCATCATCATATACCAGCTGATCAGGTGGTGGTGCGTATATAACGCCATAACCTTTTCCCATATCCCATATACATATATTTACATATATACGCGTATATAACGCCATCTGGTCATGGGTCAATGCACATGAATGCAATGCATGAAAAGTACGTTAATAAAATCTTTCGGAGCTTCATAAGGCCATTTTGCCTTTGAGTAATATCATAAAGTAAACTCTTTTCAACTTTCATATTTTTCTGAGACCCATGAACAGATGATAAAGTATTATGACACATGGAAATTCAAGAACATAGATATCTCTAATACTTCTATGAATAGAGTCATTTATGGAATTTGTGCATTTGCACGTTTCGTTCGTATCGCATGGATCATGCCAAAAGAAAGAAGGGATAGCCTTAACATACCTAGAGTAGGAACAACTCCGTATAATATTCCGTTAGAAAACCTTCGTTGATTGAACTTAGAACTCAAAAAAATCGGATTAAGCTTCTGCCTTTTGAATTCTTTGAACTGAATCTGCTTCTGCTTCTTTGAATTTTTTGAACGAAATTTGCTTCTTTGAAGCTTTCTGGACATCAAACGAAGAAAGATGGTTTGCTTTTTGAATGGATAACGTTTTTCTGGTTCTCAGTTTGTTCAATATGGAAAATGTAACAAGGCTTGTATAAGTTTTGTTTTGATAAGTCATTAATTCCCACTTATGCTTAGGTAGCCACCTAGGCATAAGTGACTACTTAGTCATTTCTTGAATTGTGGCTTCTTGCCGCGTGTACTTTAGTAATTTCTATCCACTTATTAGTTAACTGGGCAATGTCCCGTTACCCGATAATTAACCAATCACCCGTATAACTATGAGTTATTTTCACTTACTTAAAATATTACTCACTTTCACATACCTTACTATCATGGCCATGTGGTACCTTGTATGGTACTAGTTCATAAATACCGAGTATTTTAGCTCGGGCCGAATTTTATCCCAATATGCCAAACTTGAACGAAAATTCATTTTATTTGACTTTCTTCCCTTCTCACCTTCACGGATTTACTCGTCACTTGCTCAAATTAGCATAATCCTTATAATCTACAAATAATCTTTTCCTTGAACTTATGTCAATTACCTTACAACAAATTCAACGCACAATACTACAGGGTGCAACATCGTCGCAACTTAACACTGCGAAGCGTAACATCATCGTAATGTAATACTGCAAGGCATAACATCATCGTAATATAATACTGCAGGGCATAATATTGACGTAATATTGCGGGGTGTAACACTAGTAATCATGTTGGAGTCACCAAATCATTTCTCGAAATAAGGATATGACTTTGTGGCTTATACTCTTTATGGTCTCAAGGCCTGTCACTTGTTGTCTTTTTCTTCACTTGACTATAGACTTTATCGTCCTATCATATTCTGAATTACCGTTATCACCAATTTATCATATCTTACTCATAATATTTCATTCACTCTTTTCCTATTCTCCTGTTAATATCTCTGTCTATTACCTTATTCTGAAAACTTCAACAAAACATTCTTTCACTTTTGGCTCCCCTTGCTCCATCTATTGGCTATTCGAGTCACCTAACATTCTCTCTTGACTAGGGACGAGAGTCATACTAAGGTAAATATTTATCCCTTCTAGGATTCCACTGCATGTCTTCTGAAATTTCTGAACATTCTAGTATTCATATCTGGCTGTTCTATTCTAGAGTGCACCATTTAGGTATCTCACAAGGAGATCTATTACCACATTTGCACCATCCTTCGAAAATTTTAGCTAATGATAACAATTCATCCACCATTTTGGGTTACTAGAACCCCAGTTTGATCTTTATGTCCTATCTTTCTCTTAAACAATAAATGTTAGCTTCCATAGGGCATAACTGAGATGGGTGTGACCAATTGTACATACCTATGTTATTGTTGAAGGTAACATAGAATGATTATATTTCTCTGCCTCAATTGTAAATACTGATAGTCTCCACTAATTGGGTACCTCATACCCTCTTTCACCTTGCTTCTGTTAATTGTTGAAACTTGTATCTACCTTCTTATTCTCTTATTTCTTTTTACCATATAGGTGGTTAGATATTAATGACTTAGGGTTACTTATAAAGAAACTTACACGTCTTAGTACACACATGATCTACTGAAGCCCTCACATTTACTCATCGTAAGCATGATGCGAAATCGGGTTCTTCTGACTAAACTCTTCTACAGCCACATTCAATCTATTACCAACTGTCTTTCTGGATGTAGGTATCATTGTATTACAAATAAAATAAAAGATAGGAGTTTGAATCTTACAACTAATCTCTACCACACGATCTAGAGTAAGAAGAAAGAGTGAAAGTCCTAAATGCCCTATAGCCTCTTGCTTAAGTGTGGTGCACAATACACCCATAAACAAGACTCTACTAGACACGGCTTGTAGACTCCCTAGGATAAAACTGCTCTGATACCAAGTTTGTCATACCCCAAACCTGAAGAGGTGTGGCTGGAACCCGGTGCCATACTCGGCCCGAGAGTACCACTCTGTAACTGTGAACTCTAGAGGGGTAACCCTCAACTTTGGCCGATGAGGCCATATTCTGAATCATCTAAAAATAACATAACCAGCAATACCAAAACTAAATATCTAGATATGGCTAGTAAAGCCACAATACGGATATAAAAAAATGTACAGGACTCATCTACAAGCCTCTAGGAATAACTGAATTGTGTCATAGTCGGGACAGGGCCTCGACCTACCCATCAAACCTGTATATACAAAATGGACTCCAAGGTATAAACCTGGTAACTCCGAGGAAGTGGAGCTTACCAACCAAGCTGATGTTTGACTTTGTCTACTGGGAAGGTCTATCCACCTGTCTATCAGGACCTGCAGGCATGAAATACAGCGTTCCCAGCAAAACGGACGTCAGTACGAAATAATGTACCGAGTATGTAAGGCAACAGAATAATTGAAAGCTGAAACTGAACTGGTAATATAATAACTCAAAGTACCTGGGAGTCAAATATAATTGAAGATATGCTTACATGTTGATACTGACTCATCTCTCTCAATATAGTAAGTAAAATAGTTGTCCGACCCTATAAGGCTTGGTATGTGTAACTGCTCTACCGTAGTAGGCTCGCTCATAGGTTCTCGGCCATACTAGGCTCTACATCTTGGTCGTTCTAGGATCGTTCATAGGCACTCGACCACAGTAGGCTCAATATATATCTTACTATCTGATCAGAGGCTGCCCAATAAGGGCCTGCCCATAGATTATAGCTCAGTGGTGGTGAAAAATCTATATTAGTTTATATATAAACCCTCTTCTCTCCTGTCTGAAATAAGACAATACGTAATTGAATATAAATTCCCGATAAGGGAGAGTACTGTAGCTTATGAGACTAGGATAATGTACATAAATTCAGGAATAAGAACTTCTCTTTATGCCCCGTTATTAAACTCATGTAGTTACGGGATCATGCCAAAATGAAAAAAGGGTGTAGCCTTAACATACCTTAACTCCGTTGAGTCCTTAATACCTTCCAAGAAATTCCTCAGACAACTCAACTCAATCTATGGAGTATAAGGAGATTCAAAATCAATGCTGAGTAAAGGCTAAGTTTGCAACTTAAACTAGTTGCTCGTGTCCATAAATTTGGGCAGCATCTCCCCTGTAACAAGGCCCTCCTCTAACACTATATACCAACAACAACAAGAACACAATAACAACATGTATGCATAATTTTTCAACCTTATCTCCATCACAATATACCACAAAAACAGCCCACACACCCTACTCACTTCATACATCAAACGACAATTAAAGTAGTCTCAAACAACCTAAAAATGTAACGACGAATGACCAACCCACTATTTTGTCATTATGTGGTGTTTCTCCACACCTTTTCTCCTCCAAAACTATAACGACCCGACCGGTCATTTTGCGTTATCGGACCCCGTATCCCTAAATGAGACTTCCCATAGCGGCTTCTTATGATTTATGACTTGCTTGAAACATTTAGTGTCATGAAGGATAAAGGGTACACAAATTAAAGAAAACGAGTTTTGTTGAAGGTGGCCATGATAGTAAGGTGTATAAAGTATGTTAAAAGTGAGTAGTATTTTAAGTAGTTTGAGATAAATCTTAATTATGTAAATAATTGATTAATTATTAATTTGAGTGGTAAGTTAACAAATTAATTTAAATTTGTGGGTTAGTTGAATAAAAGTCATATCCCTACGTGGCAGCAAGCAACATAAGATACAATGACTCATGGTCTTTATGGTTTGGTGGCTTATTAAGGGATTTTTGAATAAATAATCCCCAAAAAGTGGGGCACACACTCACTAAATATAAAAAAGCTTCTCTAAGTCACAAAGATAGAGATGTTCTACGACAATTATGTGATGGATGAGGCTTCAGCAAATTAAAACAGAAGTTTGCATCTCAACAACGTGAGTCTTGGTTAGTAAAGGAACTCTTACGAAATTATACTAATACTGTATAATCGTAGCGGGTTTTTGTGATTTTAAGAGAGTATGGTGTATCCTTTTCTAAGAATATCATACGGATCTTTCTCTACTCCAATTTTGTCGTTACGTGTTGTCGCAATTAATGTATGCTAAAGGGATTGTCAAGAGAATCGACTCAGTTTCGAGTCCTCGGGTGTAGAGTTCGGAGTTGCGGGCGCGTTCTTGGTCCGAGAGGTAGATTCGACACGAGGTGAGTCTTATTTCTAACCTTGTAAGAGGGAATTGTCCCCATAGGTGTTCCATATGTTGTGTGTAATTGTCTTGGGGGTTGCGTGCGTACAAAGTGGTGAGAGTCCTCACGTAGCGACTATTATGCTATGTAGGGTAGTTTTAGGGCTCACAAGCATGTTTTATGTGACATATATGTATCCTTAGCGTACCTTGAGTTGCTTATTATCATTGAATTAGTATGGAAATGGGGAAAGTTGCATTTGTATTCTCTGTTGATTAAACCTTGTTACAAGCATAGCCCCTACTGAGCTTATTGATAAATTCGGTATATATATATATATATGTATATATAAGAGTCAGCACTCGAGTCGCAGGTATGATTCGCGATCGAGGGAAGCTTTATAGTAATTCGGTATATATGAGTCAGCACCCGAGTCGCAGGTATGATTCGCGAGCGGGGGAAGCTTTACGGTAATTCGGTATATATGTGTCAGCACCCGAGTCGCAGGTATTATTCGCGAGCGGGGGAAGCTTTATATAAATTTGGTATTGTTTCAGTGATATTGATTTGACCGATAATGGGGGAACAGAACGTGAAAATTGTTATTTACTTTCAGTATTTACTTGGATTTCTATGTCTTACACGTATTTGTTGTACACTGCCGTACATGCCTACCGTTTCCATTATATCCTGTTATATTCTACTGTTTGACCTTATTCAGTGTCAAATCAACCTCTCGTCACTACTTCTTCGAGATTAGACGGGATACTCACTGGGTACATATTTATTTATGTACTCATGCTACACTTCTATACTTAACTATACAGGTTATGAGGCTGGTGCTTCTAGTTATCAGACCGGAGCTAGATATTGACTGTAGCAGACCTGACTTCACGGTGAGCTGCTTCTCCTAACGATCCTCAACAGTACCATGGAGTTTCCTTTGCTTATGTTCCCGTCTATACAGTGGGATTGTATATTCTACCTTTTGTATATCCAGTTAGTATGCCCGTGATACTCGTGACACTAGTTCCTGTCACACACGTAGTATTTGTGTAGATTATGTCCGTACATATATGCATATTTTGGACTCACACCTCATTATGACTGTTTTGTTTAAAACTGGTTAGTTACCCTCAATCGGTTAATAGTCTAAGCTTTGTAACTTGGTATATATATTGATATGTTTAAGGCAAATGAGAAGGAACCGTAGTAGTTTAAATATTGGCTTGCCTGACCCCGTTGTTGGGCGCCATCACGGCCTGAGTTAGGATTTTGGGTCGTGACAAAAACTCCATAAAACATCAGCACAAGAGGCCAACACAAGTGGACTATAAAACAGTCCACTAAAAGTGAAATAAATCGAACTCACGACTTCTGATCACCGTCCCGTGAGTTCTAACTATTAGGAAAGGAATTTATCAACATTCCTTTATATTTAAAAGCTTAAATACAGAAAGTATACGTTTTTTTAACTATGAAGTACCTTCCAAAACACAAACTTCAAAGAAAAAGAGAGGCGATATAGCGATACTTACGTCGTAGAGATCGTTCTAATGTTATCCCTTCTTGATTTCGTATCAGGGATGTTAATTTGGAAACCTTGTAGAGAGATTAAGGGTAAGTTTTTGGAGGTTCTCTGGTTGTGTTCTATGAAAAATAAAGAGAAAGACAATTTGAAACCCTATATATATCCGGTATTGAAAAGTCAAATAGGTACTAGCTTGGCCCTCTAGCATTGGCCCTTCTTCCAACGCTTATATTTTTTTATCCGGATGTCGTATGAAAAAACGGTTATGAGTATTAGAAACTTCATTCCATGAACTTCAATTTGGAATATAATATGTCTAAAAAGACCTCATATAACACGCGAAATGTATTACTCAAAAAGCTCTAGTGACACACCTACTTGTCACCTATGCAGCCTGCGCAGTCTCGCGAAATTTCAAATATCTCTCTACTCCGATGTCATATGGATGAACGATTTAATGCGTTAGAAAATAGACTTAGATCTTCAATTTTATATGTGAATCATCCCTTAATTCCAAGTATATTGGTAAAAAATCTCAACTATATTTGACCTAATTTTCAGTATATTTATGAATGTAACTTGTGATGACATTTACAAACTTTTGTTCCACTACTTGCTTGACTTCAAAACATAACACACGATTATGTTATGACTAAAATAACTCATAGCATAACCTCCTTATCATGTTAATCACCGTAGTCTCACCCCAAAAGTACATGTTATAATATTCTCAACTTGTCAACTTTCGACGAAACTTTTTTTCTTCATTTTGTTTAGCTTCTAAGTCTTTCAACCCTCTTGGTACTTGTTATCCATGATATTAAAGATTTGTAACCTTCAAGGTAATATTATTAACTTACTTTATGTACTTTCAAATATGATCTCATTTTTTGGCTTACATAAGTTGACTTACGACGTACTCTCACGTACGAAAACATGGGGTGGAACATCCTGAAGCTTGATTATTTAAGTAGTTAGGGTTAGGGGACGTACCTGCGCGTGCCTCCTGAGCCATATCTTGCATTATAGTTGGCAGAATCCCTGTGTTAGAGAATGTTCGATGGTGTACGCGAGATTTTACGGTGAATTTTCTCGAACATTGCACCGTCTTCCATTCTTGGGAAAGATTTGTGTCATGTGGTGCACTAGTAATGGCGTAGGGAGAAGGTGAGGTAATTTGCTTGGAGTTGGACGTTGATTTTGGATGGATTAAGGTGGAGCGGGTCTTTTGTAAATGACCTAATTTCCCACAAGTTGTATAGAGGAGATAGATTCCCTCATATAGTATAATTTGTTTGTGGGTGTCAATGAAAATGTGTGATTCAGTTGTTTTTTGGCCTCGTGTAGTTGTCGAGGTACATTTATCAATTTTTAACAGTTTACCTATTTTATTGGCCACTTTTTGGAGTATATCTAGGTCGTAAAATTTCGTTAAGAGTTCAGGGATCCGTGCTCAGATGGCTGAGTATGTGAGCTTTGTTGTGGATGCTTGGAATTTTGGTTCCCATTTTTTGAGAGAAAAAAAAATGGTTTAGAATGAACCAAGGCCCGTCGTATAGGGCTCTCAACATGTTTTCTTTCTTTTGAAGTTTTAGTATAAAGAAGTCTGAGCTCAGATCAACTAGGGGTAGTTCTTCTGCAGGCTTCCATTGTGCGTAGATCTTTTGTTGTAGTAGTTGGTGGCCCACTTTACGCCCAAAGACCTTCATGATAACTGAAAATTTCCATGGTGAATAGACTCTGGATTTATCTTCAGCAGTGATGGGAATAAATTTGTTTGGGTCAATGGTTGTATTGTTTTCATCGATTAGATCAATGACATGCAATAGAAGGTGAGGATTATTGAGATTCCGAGATAATTGTGTGTTAGTTATTAGTTTATTCAAGAAGGAGGGGTGGTCGGGGTTTGTAGAGTGTGAGGGTGTGTTGATTTGCATTCTTGTGTTATCTAGGGGTTTGGGGTTGTGGAGTTGGTTGCGTGTGGTTGTGATGCCATGATTAGTCTATGATTATAGGGTTGGAGTGTTGTGTTGGTGCGACAGAAGTAAGCGAGAAATTGAGAGCATATTTTTCGTTAGTTTGTTGCTTCTTTTGCTTTATCTATCTGCCTATAAATAAATTTTTCTTGGTCAAGTCATCAATATTCACCTGATTTCACTTGAGTTAGTTTTATCTCTTTTTTCCCACCTTAAGTTAGTTTACTATAATGTACATATGCCTCTACTATTTTTTATGAATTTTTGGAGCCTTTTTCTCTTATAATTTTGGGTACATTATTAAAAATAAGTATAACTCTTTCCTTTTTGGTTCGTTTAAAAAATACTATATTTCTTTATATTTGACACTTTTTAATTTTATATCTTTATTTTTATTTTTGATAATCTATTAATGTAAAAGTGATATGACATGTTTGTGATGACCCAAAAGGTCATCCCGTGTATTTTTAATTTAATCTGTGTTCCGAGGCCATGAAAGCCTCCTTCTATCTCACTCGATTTGCATGCGCAGCCCGGGCGTGTAGCCGGGAAGCCTTTATGTGAAAAACTGATAAAATGATAATTTTGTATTAGAAATTTGAATAAAGTTGACTTTGTCAACATTTTTGGTAAACGGATCAGGACCTGTGATTTGACGATCCAGGAGGGTCCGTAGGAAAATATGGGACTTAGGCGTATGCCCGGAATCGAATTCCGATGTCCCAAGTCCGAGAAATGAATTTGTAAAAGAAATTATTTTCTGAAAGTAAAAGAGGTTTTTGAAAATGAAATTATATGTGAAACCTGTGGTATCGGGCCCGTATTATGGTTCCGAAGCCCGATACAGGTTCGATATAATATATATATATATTATGCCTGTAAAGTTTGGTAAGAAACGGAATTTATTTGACGTGATTCAGACCTTATATGCAAAATTTGAAATTTAAAGGAGTTTTAGAAATTTTCATTGATTTTGGGGTTTAATTCGATGTTTATGATGTTATTTTGGTGATTTGATTACATGAATAAGTCCGTAGGATATTTTCGAGGTTGTGTGCATATCTGGTTAGGAGCTCCGAGGGCTCGGGTGAGTTTCGGGTAAGTCCCGGGATGCATTAGGCTTAAAACAGGGTTGTTGCAGGTTCAGAGAAGTGCAGATCTCTGAACCCGCCAGTGCGGTCCGCACTGATTTTGTGCAGCCGCGGAAAGGGCCTTTGCGACCGCACTCGATATTCTGCGGTCCGCGGTGAGGAGCAGGTTCACTGGCCTGGCTTCAGAGGCCTATATCTTTTGATCTATAAGGAATTTTGAGATGATTCAAAAACGAAAGTTGTAGCCCTTCGTGTCTAGTTTTCAGAAAAGTAAAGAAATCCCAATTTGGACATTTGTAGAGAACGTATGGCCAAAATACTAAAGCATGTCACTGCAGCCAATTTGCTCTTTGTGCGGCCGCACTCCCTTTTTGTGCGGTCTGCGGTGGGGGTGTGAGAGGGGTATATTTAAACGGGATTTTCAGTTATTTTTCATTTTTAAAAACCCTAAAAAGGTAAGAGGCAATTTTCCAAACACTCTTTCTTCTCCAAAATATTAGTAAGTGATTTCTAACTCATTTTCTTTACTCCCTAACTTCTTTTTACAAGATTTCATCCTAGAATCTAGGGTTTTCATGGTGGAATTGGGAATTTTGGGTAAACCCTAAGAATATTGAAATTTGGGGATTTATACCTCAAATTGAGGTCGGATTCCAAAACCATTTATATATCCGGACTTGAGGGTGAATGAGTTATCGGGTTTTGGTCCAAATTTCGGGTTTGGACCGAGCGGGCCTGAGGTCGATTTTTGACTTTTTGGGAAATTTTTTAGAAAACTCATCTCCATGCATTATAATTGATTCATTTAGCATTTATTGATATAATTAAGTAACTTGTGGCTAGATACGAGCGAGTTGGTGGTGCAATCAAGAGGTAAAGCGGTAGTTGAGGCTTGAACTGTGTTCGTGGCATCGAGGTAAGTGTTTGGACTAACCTTAGCTTGAGGGAATAGGTGTTGAGCCTTATTTTCTACGTGTTTATTCCATGTTCAACGTATAGGTGAGGTGACGAGTACCTATATGTTGATGTCAAGCATGCCTGTGAATCGATTTCTATGAATTATGTGATTTTCATCGATATTCACTGTGTTATGGATTAAATTTCACTTTGGTGGTTAATCATTTGATGGAAATTCTTGGTTGCGTATACTGTTGAGTATTTGTTCGATTGAGGAATATTTTATTAAGTTATACACTTGGGTGAGATTGGTTATAGTTGTGTCCCTTGCCGGGACAGTATTATTTCTGTTGTCGTTCCCTTGCCGGGTTGTTGTGATTTATGACTCATGTTGTTGATTTTCCTTGCCAAATTGTTGTTCTTGATATTCTTTGGGTGAGGAAGAGTGTAAAGAACGAAGGGTGATGCCGTGTATTTATTTATTGCATTGTGTGGATGAGAGTGTAAAAGCACGAAGGGTGATGCCGTGTATTTATTTATTGCATTGTGAGGATGAGAGTGTAAAAGCACGAATGGTGATGTCGTTCCATGATATGATATTTAAAGCACGAAGGATAATGTCGTGTCGTTTCTATTTACTTATTATTTTGGTGAGGATGAGAGTAAAAGCACGAAGGGTGATGTCGTGCACTTGTTTTGGTGAGGATGAGAGTAAAAGCACGAAGGGTGATGTCGGGCACTTGTTTTGGTGAGGATGAGAGTAAAGCACGAAGGGTGATGTCATGCACTTGTTTGTTCTGTGTTGATAATTCATGTTGTTATTTTGATATTTAAATTGTTGCTTTGTTTCGTTATCTCAGTAATTGCTACCCCTTTTCCCCAGCATGTTTTCCCCTGTTTTTGTACTTAACTGTTTACTTCCTGTCTTTATTTCTTTTATATATATTATTGAATTGCACAGGTGATGTTATTTGTCGTGTCCTAGCCTCGTCACTACTTCGCCGAGGTTAGGCTCGGCACTTACTCAATACATGGGGTCGGTTGTATTGATACTACACCTGCACATCTTTATGTTGTGCAGAT
This sequence comes from Nicotiana undulata, assembly GCA_005239495.1. NCBI lineage: Eukaryota > Viridiplantae > Streptophyta > Magnoliopsida > Solanales > Solanaceae > Nicotiana > Nicotiana undulata. Next base: position 30,696 of record MDKH01149106.1, on the reverse strand, counting down.
CCCGGTACAGGACCTTGTGGACACTGATCGAGGAGGCTTCTTTCAGTCCATCAGAGACACTGAGGTAGACTTGCAGGCGTCCGCAGGCCTTGGCGTCCCCTTCCCTACTCAATTTTTATTTCTGATTTTAGTACTTTAGAAACATATGTATTATTTCTTTTAGATTATTCCGTGTACTACTCTTAGACCGTACGTGAGTTGTGACTCCAAAGATCTGGGCTGGCTAATTTAAGTATTTTGTTAAGTTTGTGGATTTAGCTATGTATTCCCTTACTCTGTTGTTATTTTTAAGCTTCTATTTATGGAAAGTTGATTTTTACCTATTATCATTTAATAGTAAAGATTCTTTAATAAATATGATTAAATATGTTGGCTTGTCTAGCGAGTTCAACATTAGACTCCATCACGATCCCGATGGTGGGAATTCTGGTCGTGACAAGTTGGTATCAGAGCATTAGGTTTCCTAGGTCTCACAATTCACGGACAAGCTTGGTAGAGTATGAGGGATTGGTACGGAGACGTCTGTATTTATCCCCCATAGGTTGCAAAGTTAGGAATAACTTCACATTTATTCTTCTCTGTCGTGCGATTTGACTTCTATATGCTAACTGAGTTTCTATTTTATTCCCTCGCAGATGGCGAGAACCCGTGCTTCACCATCCACCGATCAGCAGCCCAATCCTCCAGTTGTAGTTCCTACGAGGGGCTGAGGACGAGGCCGTGCTAGAGGCCGAGGCAGGAACAGGGCTCAGCCTAGAGCAATAGCCCCAGTAGAGGACCCACAGGTAGATTTTGCCGGTGAGGTTCCTGCTCAGACGGTTCCGGTTGGACCAGCTCAGGTCCTAGAGGGGTTCATTGCCACCCCGGTTCTTCAGGACGCTCTGGTCCTCTTAGTTGGCCTTATGAAGAGCGTGGATCAGGTCGGTCTACTTCCTACTGCACCAGCCGTCTTTCAGGTTGGAGGAGGGGCCCATACTCCTGCCACCCGCACACCGGAGCAGTTAGCTTCTGAATTCTAGACTCCAGCACCTCAAACGGCTGGAGTGGCTCAGCCGGGTATTGTGGCACAGGCCGATCAAGAGAGAGTGAGGAGGTTTATTGAGGGGTTAGCTCAGTCGATTAGGCTTCAGATGGCAAGAGAGACAGGTACTGATATTTCATTTCAGAAGGCGGCCAATGTGGCCAGGAGGATAGATATGGTCTTATCACAGGGCAGTGGTCAGGGATGTGACAAGAGGCCTTGTCATTTCGGTCGATTCAGTGGTGCCTCATCTGGAGGCAGAGATTCTTTTGGCAGAGGTCATCCTCCTAGGCCATTCCAGTCAGCATTACAGGCATCCCGCAGTGCACCACCAGCTTTTATCAGTGCACCGCCGCTTCAGAGCTTCCAGGGTGGTTATTCTGGTCGACAGGGACAGTTCCAGGGCCAGTAGTCTCAGCAGCAGAGGTCTTGTTACTCTTGTGGTGTTCCAGGGCACATAGCTAGGTATTTCCCCCGAGTTTCTGGTGGTTCTCAGCATCAGGGTTCCCGTGCTATGATTTCCGCACCAGGTGCACCCCCACCCCCTCAGCCAGTTAGGGGTGGAAGTCGAGGTGCCAGAGGTAGAGGCCAGACAGTTAAAGGTGGAGGACAGGCTCTGAGAGGTATAGGTCAGCCCGCAGTAGGTCGACCCAGGGATGTCCAGATTGGTGGGGCTCAGCCCCGATGCTATGTTAATCCCGCCAGACCTGAGGCGGAGTCCTCTTATGCAGTCATTACAGGTATGGTTTCAGTTTGCAGCAGAGATGCTTCGGTTTTGTTTGATCTGGGTCTACATTTTCTTATGTGTCCTCTTATTTTGCTCCTTATTTTATTATGCCCCGTGATTCCCTGAGTGCCCCTGTATATGTATCTACACCGGTAGGTGATTCTATTGTGATAGATCGAGTCTATCGTTCATGCATAGTGGTTATTGGCGGTCTGGAGACCCATGTAGATATTTTACTTCTTGATATGGTCGATTTCGATGTCATTTTGGGGATGAATTGGTTATCTTCCTATCATGTTATTCTAGACTGTCACGCCAAGATTGTGACCTTGGCCTTATCGAGAGTACCTCGATTGGAGTGGAGAGGGACTTCCGGTAGAGTTATCTCGTATATGAAGGCTCGGCGCATGGCCAAGAAGGGGTGTTTGGCCTATTTGGCCTATGTTCGTGATTCTAGTGCTGAGGTTCCTTCTATGGAGTCGGTGCCCGTTGTCTGTGAGTTTCTAGAGATATTCCCTGCTGATCTGTCACGTATGCCACCCGACAGGGATATTGACTTTTCCATTGAGTTGGCTCCGGGCACTTAGCCCATTTCTACTCCGCCATATCGTATGGCCCCGCCAGAGCTGAAGGAGTTGAAGGATCAGTTACAGGATTTGCTAGATAAAGGCTTTATTAGGCCTAGTGTTTCTCCTTGGGGTGCCCCAGTGTTGTTTGTTAATAAGAAAGATGGCTCGATGATTATCTGTATTGACAACCGGCAATTGAACAAGGTTACTATCAAGAATAAGTATCCCTTGCCGAGGATTGATGATTTATTCGACCAGCTTCAGGGTGACACAGTGTTTTCCAAGATTGATTTAAGATCTGGCTACCATCAGTTGAGGATTAGGGCATCTGACGTCCCTAAGACAGCTTTTCGCACTCGTTATTGGCATTATGAGTTCTTGGTGATGTCATTTGGGTTGAAAAATGCCCCAGCTGCTTTTATGGATTTGATGAACCAAGTGTTAAGGCCCTATTTGGACTTATTTGTGATCATTTTCATTGATGATATTTTGATTTACTCCCACAGCCGAGAGGAGCATGAGCAACACCTTCGAGTCGTCCTCCAGACTCTGAAGGACAGTCAATTGTATGCCAAAATTTCTAAGTGTGAGTTCTGGTTGAGTTCGGTGGCATTTCTGGGCCATGTTGTTTCGGCAGAGGGCATTCAGGTGGATCCCAAGAAGATTTCAGCAGTCGGAGATTGGCCTAGACCCACCTCAGCTACAGAGATTCGGAGTTTCTTGGGCTTAGCAAGTTATTATCGCCGCTTTGTGGAGGGTTTTTCATCTGTCGCAGCCCCGATGACCAGGTTGACTCAGAAGGGTTCCCAGTTCAGGTGGTCAGACGAGTGTGAGGCGAGCTTTTCAAAAGCTCAAGACAGCCCTGACCACGGCACCGGTGTTAGTTTTGCCCACAAGTTCAGGGCCATATACCGTGTATTGTGATGCTTCACGGGTTGGACTTAGTGCAGTGTTGATGCAGGATGGCAAGGTTATAGCTTATGTTTCACGTCAGTTGAAGGTTCATGAGAAGAATTATCCATTTCATGACTTAGAGTTAGCAGCCATTGTCCATGCGCTGAAGATTTGCAGGCATTATTTGTATGGTGTGTCTAGTGAGGTGTTCACGGATCATAAGAGTTTGCAGTATCTGTTCAAGCAGAAAGAATTGAATATGAGGCAATGAAGATGGTTGGAGCTGTTGAAAGACTACGACATTACCATCTTATATCATCCGGGGAAGGCCAATGTGGTGGCCGATGCTTTGAGCCGGAAAACAGTCAGCATGGGTAGTCTTGCTTATATTCCGGTCGGGGAGCGACCGCTTGCTTTAGATGTTCAGACTTTGGCCAATCGGTTCATGAAATTGGATGTTTCTGAGACTGGCAGTGTTTTGGCTTATACCGTGACCCGTTCTTCATTGTTTGATCGTATTCGAGACAAGCAGTATGATGATCGTCATTTATGTGTCCTTAGGGATATGGTTCGGCACAGAGGTGCCAAGCAGGTTTCGGTTGATGATGATGGAGTCTTGAGGATGCAGGGTCGTATTTGTGTGCCTGATGTTGATGGGATTCGTGAGTTGATATATCAGGAGGCCCACAGTTCCCGTTATTCCATTTATCCGGGCGCCGCAAAGATGTATCAGGATTTGCGACAGCATTATTGGTGGCAGAGGATGAAGAAAGATATTGTGTCATATGTAGCTCGGTGCCTGAACTGTCAGCAGGTTAAGTATGAGCACCAGAGACCCGGTGGTTTGATGCAGCAGATTGAGATTCCCGAGTGGAAGTGGGAGCGTATCACCATGGATTTCATAGTTGGACTCCCACGGACTCAGAGGATGTTTGATGCGGTGTGGTTCATTGTGGATAGGCTGACCAAGTCAGCGCACTTCATTCCTGTATCAGTTTCGTATTCTTCGGAGAAGTTGGGAAATATCTACGTCAGGGAGATTGTTCGCTTGCATGGTGTGCCCGTGTCTATTATTTCCGATCGAGGTACTCAGTTTACCTCCCATTTCTGGAGAGTATTTCAATGTCATTTGGGCACACGGGTTGAGTTGAGCACAACGTTTCATCCTCAGAAGGACGGACAGTCCGAGCGTACTATTCAGATCTTGTAGGATATGTTTCGGGCATGTGTCATTGACTTTGGAGGTTCATGGGACCAATTTTTGCCCTTAGCTGAGTTTGCCTACAACAACAACTATCAGTCGAGCATTCAGATGGCTCCTTATGAGGCGTTGTATGGTAGGCTGTGTTAGTCACCAGTCGCGTGGTTCGAACCGGGAGAGGCTAGGTTGTTGGGTTCAGAGTTAGTTCAGGATGCCTTGGATAAGGTGAAGATCATTCAGGATAGACTTCGTACAGCTCAGTCGAGGCAGAAGAGTTATGCAGACCGTAGAGTTCGTGATTTGGAATTTATGATAGGAGACCGGGTATTGCTTCAGGTGTCGCCCATGAAGGGTGTAATGAAGTTCGGGAAGAAGGGCAAGTTGAGCCCTAGGTACATTGGTCCCTTTGAGATTCTTGATAAGGTAGGAGAGGTGGCCTACAAACTTGCTTTGCCACCGAGTTTATCAGTCGTGCATCCGGTGTTTCATGTATCTATGCTTCAGAAGTATATTGCCGATCCCTCTCATGTACTTGACTTCAGCAGTGTCCAGTTGGACAAGGATTTGACTTATGAGGAGGAGCCGGTAGCCATATTAGGCCGGCAGGTTCGTCAGTTGAGATCGAAGAGTTATCCTTTGGTCCGTGTTCAGTGGAGAGGTCAGCATGTTGAGGCAGCTACCTGGGAGTCTGAGTCTGATATGCGGTGCCGATATCCCCATCTTTTCCCCGATTCAGGTACCTTTCTATGTTCGTTCGAGGACAAATGTTTGTTTTAGAGGTGGAGATTGTGATGACCCAAAAGTTCATCCCGTGTGTTTCTAGCTAAATCTGTGTTCCGAGGCCATGGAAGCCTCCTTCTATCTCACCTCAATTTGTGTGCGCATCCTGGGCGTGTAGCCGGGAAGCCTTTATGTGAAAAACTGATAAAAATGACAATTTTATATTAGAAATTTTAATAAAGTTGACTTCGGTCAATATTTTTGGTAAACAGACCCGGACAAATATGGGACTTGGGCATTTGCCCGGAATCGAATTCTGAGGTCCCAAGTCCGAGAAATGAATTTTTAAAATAAATTGTTTTCTGAAAATAAAGGAGGTTTTTGAAAATGAAATTATATGTAAAACATGTGGTATCGGGCCCGTATTATGGTTCCGGAGCCCGGTACAAGTTCGATATAATATATATGTTATGCCTGTAAATTTTGGTAAGAAACGGAATTTATTTGACGTGATTCGGACCTTATATGCAAAATTTGAAATTTAAAGGAGTTTTATAAATTTTCATTGATTTTGGGGTTTAATTCGATGTTTATGATGTTATTTTGGTGATTTGATTACAAGAATAAGTCTGTAGGATGTTTTCGAGGTTGTGTGCATATTTGGTTTGGAGCTCCGAGGGCTCGGGTGAGTTTCGGGTAAGTCCCGGGATGCATTAGGCTTAAAATAGGGCTGTTGCAAGTTCAGAGAAGTGCAGATCTCTGAACCCGCCAGTGCGGTCCGCACTAATTTTGTGCTGCCGCGGAAAGGGCCTTTGCGACCGCACTCGATTTTGTGCGGTCCGCGGTGAGGAGCAGGTTCACTGGCCTGACTTTGGAGGCCTATATCTTTTGATCTATAAGGAATTGTGAGATGATTCAAAAACGAAAGTTGTAGCCATTCGTGTCTAGTTTCCCGAAAGGTAAAGAAATCCCAATTTGGACATTTGTAGAGAAAGTTATAGCCAAAATACTAAAGCATGTCACTACAGCCAATTTGCTCTTTGTGCGGCCGCACTTCCTTTTTGCACGGTCCGCGGTGGGGGTATGAGAGGGGTATATTTAAACGGGATTTTAAGTTATTTTTCATTTTTCAAAACCCTAAAAAGGTAAGAGGCGATTTTACAAACACTCTTTCTTCTCCAAAACATTAGTAAGTGATTTCTAACTCATTTTTTTAACTCCTTAACTTCTTTTTACAAGATTTCATCCTAGAATCTAGGATTTTCATGGTGGAATTGGGAATTTTGGGTAAAACCTAAGAATATTGAAATTTGGGGATTTAGACCTCAAATTGAGGTCGGATTCCAAAACTATTTATATATCCGGACTCGAGGGTGAATGGGTAATCGGGTTTAGGTCCGAATTTCGGGTTTGGACCGAGCGGGCCCGAGGTCGATTTTTGACTTTTTGGGGAAAACTTTAGAAAACTCATTTTCATGCATTATAATTGATTCATTTAGCATTTATTGATATAATTAAGTAACTTGTGGCTAGATACAAGCGAGTTGGTGGTGCAATCAAGAGGTAAAGCGGTAGTTGAGGCATGAATTGTGTTCGTGGCATCGAGGTAAGTGTTTGGCCTAACCTTAGCTTGAGGGAATAGGTGTTGACCTTTGTTCGGTTGAGGAATATTTTGTTAAGTTATACACTTGGGTGAGATTGGTTATAGTTGTGTCCCTTGCCGGGACGGTATTATTTCTGTTGTCGTTCCCTTGCCGGGTTGTTGTGATTTATGATTTATGTTGTTGATTTTCCTTTCCAAACTGTTGTTCTTGATATTCTTTGGGTGAGGAAGAGTGTAAAGAACGAAGGGTGATGCCGTGTTTTATTTATTGCATTGTGTGGATGAGAGTGTAAAAGCACGAAGGGTGATGCCGTGTATTTATTTATTGCATTGTGAAGATGAGAGTGTAAAAGCACGAAGGGTGATGCCGTGTCATGATATGATATTTAAAGCACGAAGGATAATGTCGTGCTGTTTCTATTTACTTATTGTTTTGGTGAGGATGAGAGTAAAAGCACGAAGGGTGATGCCGTGTCATGATATGATATTTAAAGCACGAAGGATAATGTCGTGCTGTTTCTATTTACTTATTGTTTTGGTGAGGATGAGAGTAAAAGTACGAAGGGTGATGTCGTGCACTTGTTTTGGTGAGGATGAGAGTAAAAGCACGAAGGGTGATGTCGTGCACTTGTTTTGGTGAGGATAAGAGTAAAGAACGAAGGGTGATATCGTGCACTTGTTTATTCTGTGTTGATAATTCCTGTTGTTATTTTGATATTTAAATTGTTGCTTTGTTCCGTTCTTTCAGTAATTGCTACCCTTTTTTCCCAGCATGTTTTCCCCCGTTTTTGTACTTAACTGTTTACTTCATGTCTTTATTTCCTTTATATATATTATTTAATTGCACAGGTGATGTTATTTGTCGTGTCCTAGCCTCGTCACTACTTCGCCGAGGTTAGGCTCAGCACTTACTCAATACATGGGGTCGGTTGTACTGATACTACACCTGCTCATCTTTATGTTGTGCAGATCTCGGTACAGGACCTTGTGGACACTGATCGAGGAGGCTTCTTTCAGTCCACCGGAGACACTGAGGTAGACCTGCAGGCGTTCGCAGGCCTTGGCGTCCCCTTCCCTACTCCATTTTTATTTCTGATTTTAGTACTTCAGAAACATATGTATTATTTCTTTCAGACTATTCTGTGTACTACTCTTAGACCGTACGTGAGTTGTGACTCCAAAGATTCGGGCTGGCTAATTTAAGTATTTTGTTAAGTTTGTGGATTTAGCTATGCATTCCCTTACTTTGTTGTTATTTTTAAGCTTCTATTTATGGAAAGTTGATTTTTACCTGTTATCACTTAATAGTAAAGATTATTTAATAAATATGATTAAATACGTTGGCTTGTCTAGCGGGTTCAACGTTAGACGCCATCACGGTCCCGATGGTGGGAATTTCGGGTCGTGACAATGTTAGAAATTAAAAGATTACTAATATGTTACTACATAAATCTATATTATATTAAAAGCACGAAAGCTCTTAGCGAAATGTCGTCGTCTTTTTTACCTTTTAAGAATTGAGTTCACACCGGACGAAATAGTTATTTTGTTATTTTCTTAATATTTACAAATAGTCATCTAATTATTCTCCTACTATTTAGGAATGGTCATTTAATTATTCTCCTAATATTATTAAACTAGTAAAGTTTGTTGTTTCTTAATATTTAGAAAAAGTCATTTAATAAATTTTTTACTATTTTGGATAGTCCTTTAATTATTCTCCTAATATATATACACTGAGAGAGTTTTTTATTCAACTCCATTTATATTCAGGAGTACCAAATTTCTTGTTTTAGGTTTCTGATGAGGTTTTTTCAGGTAATACAATTCTGCCCATAAGTTATAATTTTTCTTTAGTTGATAAAATTTTGACGTAGGAAGTTAGAAAGGTTTTGGCGCTAACTTATTAGTATTAATTTTTTATAAAATATTAGGTGAAAAATGAGCCTTTTGAACTTATTTGTGGATTAGGAGTCTTTATTTTGGATGTGTTTGGTACGAAGTTCCAATCTTCTCATGTTTGATTGGCTTAAATATTTTGAAAAATATTTTTCTCATCAACTCATTTTCCTCTAATTGAAGGAAAATATTTTCCCTATCAAGAGAAGGAAAAGCATTTTCCAAAACTACTTCTCAAGCTTCCCCACACTATTCCATAACCTCACCCACCCACCCCACACCCCACACCCAACCCACCTAACCCCACTCCATGTCCTCTCTACAAATAGGTTTTTTTTTGCATCACTACCCACCCTCACCCCCACCCTTTTCTAATTTTAAATTTCTGTTTTTCGTTTTTCTACACCACCTCCACCACCCCCTCTCCCCACAACCCCACTACCCCCACCCTACCCTCGAACAATTTTTTTTTTTATACTTTTTTTGTAATTTTTAAATTTTTATTTTTTTTAATTTGCACCCCCATCCACCCCACTGCCCCTGCCCCCAAACCCCCCCCCTCCAAAATATTTTTTTTTTATATTTTCAGTTTTATTATTTTCATCTTTCGGTTTACAGGTTCAAAATTTTACAAGTTCCAAAGTTATGAGTTCAGAGGTTTTTGTGTTTCCAAGTTTACGGGTTCGAAATTTTGCGGTTTCGAAAGTTTTGCGGTTCAGAAGTTTATGAAATTTGTGGGTTCGGAAGGTTGTTGGTTCGAAAGTTTATGGCTTCATGTTTATTGTATCGAAATTATTTAAGAATACTCTTGAGAAAATATTTTCCTTAATTTGCGTACCAAACACCGGAAAATGAATAAGATTACTACTTGTTTTTCGAGAAAATATTTCCTTGAAAAATATTTTTCACGGAAAACATTTACCCTCATACCAAACACACCCTTTATTAAGAATGTTTTATTTGTCTATTTGAACCGTATATAATTTTACCTTATATTATTTCTTTGTCTATTTACTCATAATTTCAAAAGAACATTATGTTAAGTAGTGGGATAATGCATAAAATCCTTCCCGACCTATGACCATATTACCAACTACACACTTTTTCTTCTCGGATGTCCTATTACACTCCTGAACTATTTTTAAGTGTAATAAACACCCCCTTAAGTGGTGACGTGGCATAGAGAGTGCGCACACTTTCTTAAGTGCAAGTGGAAGTTACAAATATAATTTTAAAATTTATTAACAAGTACAAGTGTCATATTTTGATTGGACAAATTAATTACATCTAATTAATTAGTCTCCTTTGTCTTCTAAACCTCTTCTCGCACGAACAAGGGGGACGTCGTTTCAACGGTGAAATGCCGGAGCGAAAATCCAATACAACGCAAAGTCAACCTAGAAATCAAAAGAAGATATATTTAATAACAGAAACATAGCTACATACGGGTCCCATTGTGCTATTCCAAAAGAAACATGATTGTTGTCTACGACTCTGTGTGAATTATCGGGTTGTAAACAAAATCATCATGAGATGACAATAAGGGAGTCAACTCCGAAGGTATACAAGGTTGTTTGCTGCAGATGTTTACGGGTTGTCAGTGGATGTTGCATGTGAGCAAGAAGAACACAGGTATGTGGAAAGTGGGTAATACATTCCCACCCACAGATGTGAAATGGACACATTCAATGAGAACTATTCTCCCAACTTAAGAGACTAAGTGTCTCATTTCTCTCTACAACCACTCCGAACCCGAGCCAACCGACCCAACACAACATAAACGAGCTGAACAACACATAATAAAGTAGAAATGGGGGAAAATAGGGCTAAACTCTCAGAACGACCGATCAAAAATATCTTAAGTTTTGCTACACTTCATGCAAATTATTTTTGCTACTTCAGGCCCGTATGCACCCATTTGTTACTAGGCCCGGGGGTGCATTTTACGAATTCTTCAATTTGGGATGGAAAATCACTTTAATAATTAGGATGTGAACTCTTGAGCATGTATTAACTATTTTATATCACATTTGACTAGCTTCGGGTCGTTTGGCACCGAGTTGAGAATTTAAAGCACAATTTTGGATCGGAAAGTACATCAAATAGGTAAATTCATGGAAGTATACATTGATGATATGCTGGTTAAGTCTCTACGCGCAGAGGACCATTTGACTCATTTGCAGGAAACATTCGACATCCTCAGAAGCTACAACATTAAGCTCAATCCCGAGAAATGTGCCTCCGGAGTAGGATCGGGAAATTTTTTAGGTTTCATGGTGTCAAATAGGGGGATTGAGATCAACACCGACAAAATCAAAGCCATCAAAAAAATCACGGTGGTAAACAATGTCAAGTGAATTTGAGGAATTTGCGTAGGATTAATGTTTTTGGGATTGAGCTTATTACTGATAAGTCCTTTTTTTCTCTCTCTAAGAATTGTTTGAATTTACAAGGCATTGACGTGGAGGATTGCCCTCTGATAAACTCGTAATGACCATAACGAGTCCTGGAAGCTGTCTTGGGAATATCGGAATCCCGAATCTTCATCTGATAATACCCGAATCTCAAATCAATCTTAGAGAACACTCTGGCTCCCTGAAGTTGGTCAAACAAATCATCAATATGAGGCAAATGATACTTATTCTTGATTGTAACCTTGTTCAACTGCCTGTAGTTAATACACATTCTTATTGGCCGCTAGGATACACTCTTGGATGCGGCACAAGGACTTATATAGTCGCATATAGTGCAACTTCATGATAAGTCTTGATATGGACTCTTGAACTCAACTATTAGGTTTTCCCGGGAAGGCTCCCCCAACCCTCGTGAGTCCCATCCTGCCCTGCCTTGAACTGGAACTCAGAAACAAGACACTTAATAACTATAAGAGAGTAGCTGCCAAAACAAACTTAGGTGAGGTCTTGAGCACAATGTGTTTTGGCCTTTAAGTTCTTCGGGTATCGACCCTTAGGTTTTAAAACATTGGCCCTTAGGCTATTTTCAATTTGGCCCTTAGGCTCTTTAGATTGGCCCTTAGGCTCCCATCATGCTCTTTAGATTGGCCCTTAGGTTCTTTAGAATTTTGTCTCAATTTTTTGACTCTTGAAAATTTCGATCGTTTATACATAAGTCAACATCTGGTTGACTTTTTCCAACTTAAGCTTCTAATTTAGAGTCAAAGCGTCTCAATTCACTCCGAAACCCCTCCGGACCCGAACCAACCAACCCGATACGATAAATTACAGTTGTAAAACACAAAAGAAATAGAAATGGAAGAAACGGGGCTAAAACTCTCAGAACGATCGACCGGGTCAATAGACTATCTGTCTTTAGTAATTTGCCTTAAAAAGAAAAAAAAATTATTATGTCATTTTAGTACACTTTTGTTTAATTTGAAAAAAAAAGAGTATTCAAAAAAATATGCAAAAGAAAAATATCCACATAGACCAAAAGAAATCGTCTAAAAGACCAACATAGATTTGACGATGGAGGAAATAGGTAAGGGTATTGCAGATAGCTTCTCTGAGGCGATCAAAGCTAGCGTTCAAAGTGGGTGTTGTACTTTGTTCTTGATGCAATGCTTGATTATCAGATTTGGAGTGCTTGAAAATGTTTCACAAGTGTTCAAGTGATATTTTGTTGTAATGCTTCTTGTTAATACACTTTGGATGACATCACTTGAATTCTTTCAGTCAAATCAAATCTAAGACTAATTTCAACTTCAAAATGACAAGCAAGTGTTATCAGTGTGAAAGTTGCGGCTGACTTGACTGGCAGAAAGTTGGTATGCAGTCTTTCATCTGTGTTATTCGAATACATTCTCATGATATTATAGTCCTCAAACCACATCAAATAACACTAATACCACAAATCACACCAATTCAAGCTTTATGAACTTTAGAACTTCTAACTTCCTCATTCGATGCCAAAATCTATCAAATCGCGCCCGATCAATTTGCACACAAGTCCCATTCAACATTATGGACCTACTCCAACTTCCGGAATCAGAATCCGACCCCTATATCAAATTTTCCACTTCCGGTCAAACTTCTCAAAAACCTTCAAATTTCTAACTTTAGTCAAATGACTCCAAAATGACCTACGGACCTACGAATTCACTTTCGATTGCGCTCCCAATACCAGAATCACCATACGGAACTATTCTCAGACTCGAAATTCCATTTAACAAGTTCTAGCCATTGAAATGAAAAATAATTGAGAAATTAGGAAAGAGAAAAAAAAGAATGCTTTAAGAAGTTTAGTAGTGGAGCTCTGACAAGGTTTTTGCCTTTTGTCCAGATATGATAATGAAGGTCTGCAAATAGGAAAATAAGGAAGAAGGAGAAAACGGTGAAAAAAAAGTTTTTAAGTAAGAAATACACATTTTAAGCGCGTGTATTTCACCACGCTGCACGCATCTCGTTGTAGCTTTTTAAGGGGTTAATAATTTTATTTTAAAATAGTTCAGAGGTAATAGGACCCCCGAAAAAAAAAAGTGTGTAATTGATAATATGATCATAGACGGGGGAGGATTTATTCATTATCCCTTAAGTAGTAAAAACCTAGAGATTTTACCTAGCAAATTAAAATCCATTGTAATTTAGTTTTTCTGGATCCAATAATAAGGCATCAAAGGACTATTGCAAGGCAAAATTTCTTCATTTTCTAGGCACTTGTACTTTTATCTATAATATTTCTAATTAGTTTATAAAGAATATTTCATAATATTTAATCTTAAATTTTTGTATGGAATGATATAGGATACGCAACGCGCTTACCATAAAACTAGTCTATCTATATATATATATATAAAAGAGGGAATGAAAAAGATGACCTGTCATCTCTTTAACCAAAAAACCCAATTATCTTTTTACTCCTTTTTTTGTCTTTTCTCCGTATTTTACTCTCAAATTGTAAGAATAAAACCACTCAATATTAAAGGTCATCATCAGCATTTCGTTGTACGAAACGGTTCAGTAACTAAAGGGACGATGCATTACTCAATTTAAAGGGGATCCCATTTTATTGTATGAAACAATGCATTACTTAATTGAGGACTGATGCATTACTCAATTAAAAGAATTGTCACTCCATTGTACGAAACGGTGCATGATTAAAGGTTATTAAATTCATTTGATATGAAACGATGCAACTCTTCCTTTCATTTTTCTCATACTATAAATGAATGAAAACAATATTTCTCACGAATAATATCAGGTCATAAAAATTCTTAACAAGAAGTCGGGTATGTCTTTGTTATGTTTGCAATGTCGGGTAAAGTTGGGTATAGGCGAGGTGATGTAGCAACTCTCTATGGTCATCAAATATAATATTTTTTCATCTTTGTTGCATTTTCAGTCAATTTACTCATCAACTATGTGATGACAGTAAAGATTTGTAATCAATTAAGATAATGAAGAGTCATAGCATGGACAACGTTACCCAAAAAATGAAGAGTAGTGAAGACATTGAAGAACTTGCAAACATTAGTACTTACTTTTTCTCAGCAGCATAAATAATACCGATAATTTATATATTTTGTCGTTTATTAAGCATATATTATCTTAATTAATTATCTAAATTTATTTCATAATTGAAGAAAGATTTTGCACTGCACCGCAAACCTTCATAACTGATGTTCTAGAGAAAGAGTATAGTTTACGTCTTAAAATTGAAGGTTCTATACTTTCATGTATATAAACATAGAGAAAGAGAAGCTAGATTAACTAGAGAAGAACAATCAACCGTAAGAATTTAGTAATATCAAGAAACAATTGAGGAATATGGAAAATTATAAAATTGGTCAAAGAATAAATATTATTTTGATGTTAATAAAAATTATAAAAATAAATTATTTAGACATATTTTAATTTTCTTTATTACCCTGCAAAGCACCGATAAATTTACTAGTTTATTAATAGAGGGAATGGACTTTCATGATCATTTACAATACGGAAAAGGGTCAAATATACCTCTCTACTTTCAAATATTGTCTAAGAATACCCCTCGTTATACTATGGGTTATCTATACCCCTAACGTTATACTTTGGGTTCAAATATATCCCTCATTTTAACTTTGGGTTCAAATATACCCCTCATTTTAACGGAGGGACACGTGTCAGCGTCCTGTTGGCCAATTCAAAATATCTCCTAATTAATTAAAAAGACCCATTATCTATATCAAAAAAATAATTTTCTAAAGCAATTTTTTTAATAAAAACTAAAAAAAAAGCATAAATATGTTTTTTCCACTTTTTACAAAAAAACTGAATTTTTTTTTCTAAAACAATGTTTTTGTAAAAATAGAAATAAAATCTAAAAAGCAATTTTCTAAAGCAATGTTTTTGTAAAAACAGGAAAAAAAATTGTGAAAACTTTATTTTTTTTCTTCGTTTTTTCAGTTTTTAGTAAAAATAAATTCAGTTTTTATAAAAAAAATTGCTTTAGAAAATTGTTTTTCAATTTTGTTTTTAGTTTTTACAAACACAATTACTTTAGAAATTATTTTTCAGTTTTTTTTAAAAGCAATATTTTTCTAAAAACTGGAAAAAATATTTTGATTTTTTCAGTTTTTAGTAAAAAACAATTAGTTTTTTTTAAGTTTTTACAAAAACATTTTTTAGAAAAAAAATATTTCAGTTTTTTTTTCAGTTTTTATAAAAAATATTACTTTAGAAAATTATTTTTCGGATATAGATAATGAGTCTTTTTAATTAATTAGGAGTTATTTTGAATTGGCCAACAGGACGCTGACACGTGTCCCTCCATTAAAATGAAGGGTATATTTGAACTCAAAGTATAACGTTAAAGGTATAGATAACCCAATAATAACGAGGGATTTTCTTAGACAATATTTGAAAGTAGAGGGATATATTTGGCTCTTTTCCATTTACAATATTAAAAGAAAGTATTATGTTGAAATATTTTTATAAAGGTCGTAAAACTATATTGAAGGTGCAGTCTTTTGTCCGGTGTAAATTGTTCCTATAGCGCTGTGGGAATGGGAGTACTTTTTACTCGACTCGGAGGAAATTGAAGGCGCAGTCTCTTTTTTAAATCAAAATTCTCTCTTCACTATCCATCAACCAGTTAAGGTATCTTCTTCCTTGCTTCCATTTTATGAAAATGTGCTTAGATTTAGGTTATTTCTGTAATCATTTGGGTCTTCTCAGTTGGTCATTTGATTTTGAAAAAATTAGCTGTCAAATTATGAAATTTCGATGTGGGTCTTGTGGTAGGGTATTAGGAGAAGATGCAATTCTTCGGTGGATCAGAGATCAGCCCGTCGCCGCCGCCGCCGACGGTATCCGGGAATAATGCACATATGCTGTATGTATTCAATAGGAATGGAGTGTGTCTTCTTTACAGGGAATGGAATCGGCCTCTTAAGACCTTAAACCCTCAGCAGGACCATAAGCTTATGTTTGGTTTGCTCTTCTCCCTCAAATCTTTAACTGCCAAGATGGATCCGACAAGGTCTCATTTTCTACTTTCCTTAAACTTATTGCGCAATTGGATTAATTTGATCTAACAATTGTATTTAATATTCCAATGAAATGTGTCAATACGTAATAGAATAGAATCGATATAGAGGATTTATATAGCCAACTCACCTAGTTTGAGAAAATCCTAACCTTAAGCTCCTAGGACATTTTTGTTGTAATACGACTTATTTTAAAGGCATAATAATACTGTCGAAATTTAGTCTTTCTCACTTCAAATATGTTTTGGGCAGTGCTGAAAAAGGTAATCTTGGGGTGCCGCAGTTACCTGGACAAGGATGTTCATTTCACAGCTTTCGTACCAATACCTATAAACTCAGTTTCATGGAAAGTCCATCTGGAATAAAGGTCAGTTAGTGATCCATTGAGCTGTACTTTTTTATAAGTTCAATTGAAATTGTTTTATCATATAATGACCATCAGCTTTCTGTCAGGAGTACTGTCATACAGTTGATCAGATGATGCTAACTAATGGAAACTCTTATCTACGCTTTATATTTCTCTCTATAGTTATTTTCTGATGATGTCTAACTATATTAGTCTCTATATTTATTTTCTGATGATGTCTAACTATATTAGACATTGATCTATCCTGGTGCCATATTCTATTTTAGCCAACTTACTTATTGTTGCTGTAAATTCTGTTACTCAAGGGCTAGTGGGCAGTTCATAGTGTGCTGTTGTAGAGAAGTTACTAAAGTTTGGGTCTGTTATGAGGTTACATTCTGACTGTGTTATAAATGTAAGCCTTATCTTACTCGGTTGGGAGAAAAGAATGGTAGTCTGGATACATTCAGTTAAAATATCTGAAGGAAAAGAACTTGTAATGTTGCTAATGTCTAATGTCTACTTCAAGTAACCATGAATGGTAATAGGATAAAAAATCTACAGAGCTCTATAAAGGAAATATCAAATTGAGAAAAGGAGAAAAGCTTTACCAATTAAAAGATCTTTAGGAAGACATCCAATAACATCAGGCTATTTGTGTTGCTTGCATGACTGAATCGAGAAGAGGCCTTTGAAGAGAAAAAGTATATATTTTGCAGCTGTTTTCTTATTGAATGAAGGAGGTTGCATGGTCTTGAGCTCTGTTTCTCTGATGAGAACTTTTGTCTGGCTAAACGCTCATGTAAGCAGCCATCACTAGCCACCATATGGCCTAATCTTTGCAGTTTTACTTTCTGCATGTGGAACTACGTTATGTCCACCTTATTCTCGAGGTCGGAAGCTCCTCTGTAATGTTCAAATAAACCTGTTCTGTTAAGGTCGACATGCTTCTGTAATGTTCAAATATTTTACCAGCTGACTTGAGTCTGATAATGCGTATGTTGACTGTGATCTTACTTCCTCAAGAAGAAGGAAAAGAATGACCCTATTCAGATGTAAAGTTACTTGTTGTGGAATGTATATTTGACATAATTACTTTGTCCTTTGCACCTTGTAGTATCATTGGTAAGACCATAAGTGGTACTTGCTTTTGGTCATAGTTTTAACTTCTTCCCATATAGATTTCTTCTCAATTGTATGAGGTATGGATGTAGCTTTATTTACTCCGCCTGTAAGAGTAACTAGGGCTCTCTGAATTCTTCCAGCTCAACTTGCCATGATGCAAACATTTCTATTCATATTATTTGAGGTCTCAGATGGTGTGCTCTTGGAAGAAATGACTGCTTCATTTTCCTATATTTTTTTTCAATAACAAAGACCTGCTTCATTCCATTTGGAGATTGAAGAAATTAGAGAGTAATTTGCTGAAAAGCTTGATCACTCAAGCTTGATTAGGAATTTACCATGATAAGAAAATGAAACATGGGCCTAACTCAAACCCATAAGTTATGAGCGAGGATTGCCCAAGGCCATATAACGAGACCAAGTCTCCTATCCACTACCGATGTAGGAATCTAACACCCCGCACGCCCAGGACTACCAATTGGAGCGTGGACAATATAATATGGGGGCCCGTCATTAAGCCAAGAATTGAGATGGTTCTGTCTCTGATACCATGAAGAAATTAGAGAGTACTTTGCTGAAAAGTTTGATTATTCCCTCAAGCTTGATTGGGAATTTATACCTATTACAATGTATACATTTTTGGTAAGTGCATAATTACAGAATATACTCCAAATCAAATTCCTGAGTAATGCAAACGCTAGGACATCTCAATATAGATAACACGAGGATCAAGGATCCTGATGAGAGGCACGCTTATCTATGTAGGCATGTCAGGGTACTTGAAGGGCGGGAGCTTTATCTACTAGAGAATGTCATATTACAAACATTGTTGTGTGTGTGCAGAGTGAAGCCATGCCTTGCTAATTATTTTACATTAATTGTTACAAAAGAACATGTTCTTGTTATTGCGTTATAACTGTATATGACTATATACTCTTTGGTTCCTTTCTTCTCTTCTTCGATAGGCAACAAACACATAATGTTTTATTCAACTTCACAAGCATTCAGTACGCCTCTGAATTTCTTTTGATCGGTGAAAGTGAACCAGTAGGAAAAGCTAGCGGTAAATATTCAGTACGTTTCTGAATTATGTTGCATTTCTGCAGATCATCCTTGTCACGCATCCTAGGACTGGTGATCTAAGGGAATCTTTGAAGTACATATACAACTTGTATGTTGAATATGTGGTGAAGAATCCGCTCTATTCCCCAGGAGCTCCTATTAAGTGAGTCCTTAAGTCCTACAGTCTTACCAATAATGTGCAGGATTGTTTATCTTACATACTGCTAAAATATGTTATTATTGCTATAAATTTGTTGCATTTGTGCTGCTAAGGATTGTCAACATTTGATTAAAGTTGGTTTGTTTCCGTAGTATTATAACGTGGTTCCACGGTTCCACCTAGCCATGTTATTTGAATAAAAGAAGTCCTTGAAGAATAATGTGATGTTGGAAAATCATGGTTCTTTTCTTGTTAAATAGAAAAGTCATACTGGGCTGATTTGGAACGAGTCATTCTGCTTCTTAATCAATCTGAGTATTGCTGCTAGAATGATGAACAAGTATCTAATAGAGGGATGTCATGATTAATACATGTTTGGTGGTGATTTCGAATTCAAAAGAAATTAAAGAAACTTGAGAACTTGCCAGGATATCTTCTTATTTGGTTCTTCAAAAGTTGTTTTTGAGGCATTTCATTTTAAAAGTTTATGAAGTCTCTTCAAGACAATAAAAATTGTGATATTGCGATGTTCTATGGTGTTGAAAGGCTCAAACTTTTTGGATCTTTTCCTATTCTCCGTCAGAAGTTTTCTTCATAGTTTTGGACTTAATACATTACCTGCTTTATATTTTATGCACCTTCTGTGCAAATAATTAGTATGTCTTTGATCTTGATTAGCATTCACTTGGATGTGCATAATTCACGTGTATGGTTGAAGAAGTATTTGCGTTAAATGCTTTCTTACATTTTTGGATTATATGGGTTCTTCTTGAAAGAAAGAATGCAGTCTCTTTTTCCCGGTGAAATTTTCATTGAGCAGATACATTGTCCCTGTTTATGTAGGTGTGAGCTATTTAATTCTACGCTCGATCAGTATGTTAGAGGTCTTGGATAATATCTCAAGGTACAATTCCCATTGTTCATTATCCATAACTTGTTAAACTTTGGGCGTTTGAACATAAGAATTGGAAAATTCCAAAACACGGTGAAAACATTTTTCAAGTGAAAATGGTATTTGAAATTTAGAGTTGTGTTTGGACATGAATATAATTTTGGGTTGTTTTTGAAGTTTTGTGAGTGAAAATTTTGAAAAACAACTTTTTGGAGTTTTTCAAATTTTCGAAAATGCATCTTTAAGTGAAAATTGGAAATTTTATGAACAAACGCTTATTTCGAAAAAAAGTGAATTTTTTGAAAAAAAGGGAAAAATTACTTATGTCCAAACCGAATAAAGTATATAGAAGTTAGTGCTACATTTTTGCTGCTTTTAAGCATTCAATCATCTGATATTTCCAACGTGGATTACAATACTTCCAGGATAAATTGGATGCAAGCGTCTCATACCGCAGTCGGCTTAGTGATTCCTTATTATGATGGAAGATTGGTTCAACAATATCGCGAAACATGCAGCACCAACTTTGGATAAGTGTAGCGCCAATTGTGTTTGCCTGATCACTGTATGATCTCATTTTCTTACTTCTTCTTTCATTTTGCTAAATGTGGTGAAGTAATAATACTTAGATTAGGTTCGGATTACATTCTTTACTTGCAGCTTATCCTTTGAATTTTTACGTGGTATGTATACACTAGCACAATGAAGACTGGTAAAATACTCCTTTTACAAGTTTAAGGTACTTCGTGATGAATGTGAATTGTGCTTGCTTTTAAATATTGGACCTGTACAGGCACACATTCCAGATTTGACTATCAAGTAACAGAGCATACTAGGGCAGTGAAAGCAAATACTAGTAGTTTTCCAGAAAAATCCATATTGTGAATTCATAACCCTAGTGTTACATCTACTATACGTCCTATTTGTTTGGTCCTGCTTTTCCTGGACAGGTGGTAACAAGTAAAGATCTATTTCCTTTTTTATCAGTGACCTATGAGTGTGCATAATGTATACTCGACTCAACATTTTCACTCACTAAACCCATTTCCCCATTGGAAATCCTACTGCCACTGTCATCCTTGTTAGTAACTTGCTGATTAAGCATATGGGTTTCGTCATTGAAAATCCTTTTGCGGCTGTCCATTAATTTCACTGACCCTTTATTCGACAAGTCTTCTTTTCCACTGGAAGTACCTGTGTCCTTTAAGCTCCTTTGGTTCTTCCATCCGCATTTATGTTTTTTTGGGTCCATTTCTATCAACTCTACTAATTTACAACCATTCCAAATGTCAACTGTTCTCAAACAGTATCTATCGACATGTTTCCTAGATTTAACTTGTCCTTTCCAGAAATCCACTAGAATGATGGTAACTGGATTCAGCTGTTTGAATGAGTACTGGATTAACTGTGAACACAATGATGCTTTCTTGGTCACTCTAGTCCCCCTTTTTCCTGGATAGGCCAGGGCTTAAGCATGGAGGGATTATTTTATAAGGTAAATTGAGAGGGATTAATTTAAAAGAAACGGCAGCGCGGGTTCTTTTTGGTGCATATATTAATGGCATATTGGTAGTTGAAAAGGTGTTGGATGTTGTACAAGGTGGTGCTCATGGTTTTGGGTGCCCAGACCCCAGAGAAGGTGACATTTAGCAGGGTTGTACAATATTTGGCTCAACAAGTTAGGTAACTTGAGTGAAGTTGCTATTTTTCTGTTTTCTGTTGCATACCATTCGACGACCCCTTATTGAAATTGGTAATTAACTGATGCTCACTTCTAAGATCTAAGAAAGTATTAAAAGGTGGATCCGTGATACCTCCATTTATCAGTGTGTTGGTCTTCCTTCAACTTGAAGCCACTGAATTAGCTTCTTGTTGGTAGCAAAATGAAGATGGGCGTTTTTATGGATTAGAATTCTCTTCTACAGTAAAAAGGCTTAATTCGCAGTTACTTCTTAAACTGGATTTGTTTCTTGGTCAATCACTTCTGTATTGTTTTTTGGTTGTGGCTTTTAATTCATAGCATGTTGGACTGTTTCCTTAGAACTCCAGATAAGCTTGCCTTGTGTTCAACATAAAATCCACCCATCTTGAACAAGTTGTATATACAAGTCAGAAAAAATTCAGAAGTGGGAAAAGATATGCCACATGAGTTACGAAGCGAACTGTATTGAGATTCTCTAAAATTGGGGTGTTCTTTTCTAAATGACGCTTTCGAAATGTACAAATGAACACAAGTGGCTTGATCGGATACGGTAACGTTATAATTGGACCAAAAAGAGCAAGGGGAAATAGACAGACAACAAATGATGATGCTTTAATTTTTGTACTAGAGCAAGCAGCCTAATTCACTTTTCTCTCTCCTTGAACCTTGTACCTAGTTGGACGTAGTTGAAAAAGATTTCCAGGTTATTATATCAGACTTGTTATGATTAGTTACCATTGTTAATTTAACATTACGCCATAGAAATAACTACGTTGTCCATGTCACTGTAGTTACACAGTTTTAAAAAAAAGTTAAAACGTGAAACTGTATTTTCGTTTATCTATATAAATGATACTCCCTTTGATTCAATTTATGTGAACCTAAATCCTTTTTGATTCGTTCAAAAAAGAATGACTTCTTTCTAAATTTGGAAATAATTTAACTTAAACTTACAATTCTACCCTTAGTGAGAAACTTTTATAACCACAAATACTCTGGACCCTTTTTTGATTTGTTTAGGAACACAAATTCCAAAAGTCTTTATTCCAAAAGTAGTTTTAAAGAGTTTATTTATGCACTTCTTCTAACGTGCGGCCGCCTTGTAAAAGTTCTTTAATTGATAAAATATAGCTTTGTCAAAGAGGAAGTCACGGTTATAAAAGCTTTGAGCGAAATTTGTTCCCTAATTTTAATATTGGATAGTTATTTGTTCCTGGCTCAATAATTGACTACTATACAAAGGATTGTGTGATAGCAATAGCTAGACCTGGCAAGATGGTTAAAAAGTAATGGTTAATCATCCAACTCAACCCATTAAAAATGGGTTGGATAACTGATTTTTTAAACCGGGTCGAATATGGGTAATTACCCATATTATCCATTAGAAAAATGAGTAACCAAATGGGTAATCAATAGGTAAAATATGGATAATACATGGTGTGTATTTGGTTGGCTTAAACTTTTTGGAAAACATTTTCCAAAACTCCTTCTCAACCTTCCCCATCCCTATTCATTACCTTCACCCCCCCACACACCCACACACCTAACTCCACCCCATGCCCTCTCTCCAAAAAGGTTTTTTTCGTCATCACCCACTTCAGAAGTTTATGAAATTTGGAAACACACCCACAATTATTGAAAAATTATTTCAGTAATGTTCTTCTGTTGCAAGGGGCAGCAAATTCATATTAGAGCTTGAGGTTAATGTCAAGTCATGAATGGATAATATGGTTACTCATTTTATCCGCGGGTTAACCCGTTTATTACCTGTGTTAAATATGGGTCGGATCGAATAATTTACCCATTTTTTCCATTACCCGTTTCGACCCGAACCATATCCGACCTGACCCACCCGTTTGTCACTCCTAGCAATAGCTATGGATCTTTCTCATATAAGGAGTTTAGGGTTTGACTAATCTCTTTTCCTTTTCGGTTCAAAACTTGAAATGTTTGGTCAACATTGCCTTCTATATGAATGAAGGAAATTATATTTTCCGGTGTTATGACTTTTTTCATATAGTTTTCTCTTATCGTGTTAGTTGTTGATTTCTTTTGTTTTTCCCTTTGTCTTTGTCAGGGGTAATAGGGTTGATCCAGTAAACACAATGCATATATATGGGGTAAAAGAATTAAGAAAAAAAGGTTCACGTGGTAGCAAAAGAATAACAACCCGTGAACAAACACTGATTCAATGGCTGAAGCAAGCAAACAACAGCAAACCAAAGCCATCCATTTTTATTTTGAAGTAGTACTACCACCACCAGACAAAAGGCCCCTGCCGATTCTTTTCTTGGCAATAATTATTAATAAAGCTATTATATGTTATATAACGACAAAATCCTCGAATTATTCACACCCTTTTCTTTCATTTTCATCGCTCAGATTCGTACCCGTGATGTCGCTGTTTGTTAAATTTTCGTGGTTGAGCGTTTTCACTACTCCTTGTTCCATTGTCTTTGTCCAGATAGCTTCGCCAACATGAGTGCAATTTGGAATAAAATAACGACCCTGTCATTTGAATTAAAGCAGCCGTGAAACTATCTATTACAGGGGCGTTTTCTGTCCGCTGAAAAACAGTCCGTTGTGCGGCAGTCAAGTCTCAACTTGGCTCAGCCTTACTCCGATTTTCTTTCGCTTTAGGTTTGGCACTAAGAATAATTTTAAGGCAACATGAATAAGTAAAGGCACAAGTAGATTTACGGGAACTCCTTCCCAACCTTTTATAATATATGTATTATAAAGGAAACTCTCGAGTTTGGCAAGGTGTTGCCACCCTTGGCAAACACCAACTCACAAAATTGCCGACTCTTGCACAATTTGCCCTATAAAAGCCCCTGCCTAAGACATTTCGTGTTGCTCCCTTGTTTGGCAAGGCAATGGCACATATTTTGCCATGCTCAAGCCTTCACATAGACAACCCTATGCCTACATCTTTGCCTATTTCCCTCTCTAGGTACTTAGCCCGTTTTTGAGTCTGCTAACACACACATATATAGTGTAGTCAGCCCAAAACAATTTTCCTATTTCAGTTGACACCCCTAGGTGTCAACTGATAGACCATGATCACCCATGATAAAAAAACGTGCATGCCATGCTATAACATGCCTAAAAACGTGCATAGACTTCGCCCCATTATCAGCAACTCTTTGGACATGGCAGTTGTAACCGCCTAACTGCACAGCATGTGCCCAACACACTTTGGTAACCGCTCCATGTGCACTGCATGTGCGTGTTTCTGGCTAGCTGCTGCCCGCCCAAGGTTGGCATTGCGCCCAGCCTTGGCGTTTGACACTGCTCCCGCTCAATGCCATCGCCACAGCTTGTCGCCCATGACTTAGCCGCACGCACGCCCGCTGCCACATCCGCTTGTTCATGTCAAGTCGCCCCTACTTGATTAAATCTGCCTTTTGCCGATGCCATGCTGATACTAGCATCAAGTCACCAAGCCATGATGCCATTTTCCCTTGCTAAGTCATTTACCCACAAATTCCTTAGGTGCCAGCCCGCTCACCTAAGCCAAGACAACACCAAGTTGCCAATGCCTCTGCCTTGGCAGTAAGCCGCCATGTCTTAGTGCCTAGGTCTTTTCCATTTTTCCTTGTCAAGCTTCCATTCAGCCTGCCTTGTCCCGTCAAGACCTTGGCCTTTGCTTGTAAATAGCCCACTTGTGTTTTAATGTCCGTCACAACTTAGCCTTCAAATAGTAGTGTAATCCGTCACACTTGCCCTTGCAACAATTTGTTGCCATTGACAATGCCCGCATTGTCCCGCATGTCGATTTTCCTCCCGCACAAAGGCCAATGGTAATGCCATCATGCCAAATCCTTGCCACTGGCAAGCGGGGCGCCGCTTGCCGATCAGCTTTGTCAAGGGTCTAACGGTATCCATATTCAATGATTCAGCGACCAAATATGTTACTCACTCCGTCCCAATTTATGTGGGGCACTTTTCGCTTCTCAAGATTCAAATTATGTGAGTTTTGATTAATATTTTAAATATATTTTTTCATGACAGATATGAAAAGAATCGCCACTTATTGTATTTTTTATATAGTATATGAATATTTTAATTTTAATTTTAAATTATTAAGTTGATCCAATCTAATTTAGCATTCCACTGATCATAGGCTCCCGTGATTTAAATGTAGACAAATAGACGTAGATACAATGCATAGGAAGTGTTCTGAAACGTAGAGGAGGAAATTATTAACACTTGAAAAAGAAAAAAGAACAAGTAGAATAGAAAGGATTAAACAAAAGACGAAGAAAGTGCTAAAAATTAACAAGGTGATCTCTTCGAAAACAAGTTAAGGCTTATTTTTGTTACATGAATCATTTTAGAAGCAAGGAAAAAAAGAAGAAGAAGATTTATAAAAACAAGCAAGGTGAATTGACTATTCATGAAAGTGATGGATCTCACTTCTTCAATCTTGAAACTCTTCTGATCAATACCATCAACCAAAGTAATCGATAAAATACAAAGAACCCAATCATGATATAGATATTTGTCCATCTCTGTCTTTCATGTAGTCCTCTTTGTTCCAACACATCACGCCCACTTACCATACATACTTTGCTCTTCTCATCGTACCATACGAAACATTTCGACACGAGGCAAGAATACTCATTGATTAACAAAGCATCTAGGCCATATTTGTACATTGACAAATAATGCAGCATTGTCCAGAACTTAGGCATGGTTTCTTTGGATATGAAGTAGCCGGAAAATAAGAAAGATCCGGCGAGAAATAACGTTACGAGTGAAGTTCCGGTGATGTAATTGGGAGCAACAGAGCTCAAGAAGAGAACGAAAGAATTGGCCATTAAAAGAATGACCCAAATTGTTAGAACAAAGTACGTGATAGCTTGCCACGTAGCACAAAGACCAACCAAGAAATATAGTGAAACTGAATACAAGATTGCTATAACAAACAAGTAGGGGAGAAAAACTAGTGTGTTTGCTAAAAGATATGAAGATAATCGATAAACCCCACTTGATGTTTCTCTTAATAAAATTGGCCTTTCGTGTATGAAGATTGGTAGGGTTTCAGTAGTGGAAGAAAGAAGGAAAGTAAGAGTGAAAGCAAAAAGTCCGAATCTTTTTGCAATTCCCTCTTTACCAAATCCAATATTGATGTAAATTGTTCCTAGAACAATACCAACTCCAAGAGCTTGTAACGTATTTGTTAATAATAGCTGTATTGTTCTGTATATGATCTTCCAAAATCTGCTATACAGAACAGCTATTTCATGAATTCTTGAACTTCTATATCTGATTTTTCCTGTTTTAGTCTCAGAAACAGTGGTGGTGGAATTCTTAGGAGATGGAGGGGGTAAACTAATTGGTGTAAAGGGTTTTTTCTGATTGAGTTGGTTGAGCATTTCCATGGCAAATTCAAGAGAATTGAGTTGTGGAGGGACAGTTAAGTCATTTTCAAGTAAAAAAGTTTCAAGAGAAGACAGATTTCCATGATGTACAACAGTTCCTTTTGATAACAAGAGAATTTTATCAATGGTGGCAAGAATCTTGAAACTTGGTTGATGAATGGACAAAATCACAGTACGTTGACGTGAGTCAGTGATTGATCTGAGTGTCTGCATTACATTCAAAGCTGAATTACTATCAAGTCCAGAAGTTGGTTCGTCAAGAAGTAAGATTGCAGGATCATGGAGTAGACTCAAACCAATCGAAACTCGCCTTCTTTCTCCGCCCGAGAGGCCATGAGCAAGTCTTGTGTGAGCCAAATGTGTGAGTCTGAGTTCAGCTAGAAGAGAATCCGCAATGCATGAAACATCAGTGAGTTTCGGGTTGAGAAGACGGGCAGAGAAGGCAAAAGTTTCGGAGACAGTGAGTTGTGGAAGGCAAGAATCATGTTGAGGGACATAAGCTGAGAGCTTACGGAAAGAAGAAAGATTATGAAGGGGAACAGAGTTTAAGAGAAGAGTTCCACTTGTAGGCGAAGTTCCAGCAGCTAAAATATCGAGTAATGTGGATTTTCCAGCACCGCTTGGACCAACAATGGCAAGAATCTGAGAAGGATAAGCTGTGAATGAAATATCTTTCAAAATGTTAATTGGTGGTGTTGTGTTGCAATTACAAGGCTTGAAGAAGAAAGAAGGAGAAATATTGGTGGTTGATTTTGAATAGCATATTGAAGAAGCTGTTAGTTTATAGGTTTTAAGTGGCGGAGATGGGGACGGAGATTTAGAAGAGGGTGGTGGTGGTGGAGATGATTCTTCCATGGAAAAGTTGATGATTGGGTAGAAGGAAGAGTACTAAGAAGTGAAGTTGAGTGGGAAAAATAAGAGAATTGGAGGGTTTAGGGCAGGGTCTTCAAGTTTGGATTTGTTTTTCCCTAAAAAGAAATTAAATCAGCTAAGTCGGTTATTCAAATATTGGAACCAAACCAATTAAATCGGTTTTTCATCGATTCGATTTTTGTCGGTTTTTCGGCATTTTCTTAAATATGAGACATACACTACCAAACACATATTCCGGCGATTACATTTTCAACGTAACACTATCAAACCAATAGTTCTTTGAGCCATATATCATTTACCAAGATATATTGACGATAATTGAATCAAATAGTGACGAATAATTTAATGACTTAATTAAAAATCTATTATTTTTAACGTGAAATAGATTCTTGTACTTAGCATAAGAAAACTACCAGTAAAACTAGAATGTAAAGGCAACAAATTAGATTATTTAAATAGCAAATAACTAGACTAAAAATACAAACGACTAATACGTACCATAAAATTTTAGAAACTTTATACATACATAGATATATATATATATATATACATAATAAATTTAAATAACTACTTCTGTAGTTGATCTGATTCGATTTTTTCGGTAACCTTTTTATTAAAACCAAAATCAAATCAAATTTAATCGATTTTTAAAATTCAAAACTAAAACTAAACCAAACCTAAAAAGTATCAGTTTTTTAAACGTTCTGATTCGACTTTCTATTTAGTTCGATATTTGGGGTTTTGAACAACCCTATTAAGGGGTTAGTGTAAGATTTTATGACCCTATAGTTTTAGTAGTTTTATTAGTAGAATAATGTTCGGGGGCTTCAAAGTGGAACAAGAAGAAATAATAAGGGTATGAACTGCCTAAACGACCATTAGCTCAAAGTGTACCAATGGAATTCGACATTTTTTTTTCCTCCTTAGGCCGCATTTTGGGCATGATAGTGAGCGCAGATCTAGAATTTATAGTTTGTGGGTTCGTATTCGTAATTCAGTGAGGTATTTGCATTTACTCTTTTTTGGGTCACGTTTTAATTTGTACCCGCTTTGCAAAAAAAAAAAATGCAAGCGTACTCTCTTTTCGCGTAACTTCAGGCATACGGGCTTGAAGTAGCAAAATTTTACCTGAAGTGTAGTAAAACTTAAGATATTTTTGCATGAAGTTTGGCCTGACTTGCAGAGGCAATCACGCAAACTTCAGTTCATAGTGCAAATGACAAACTTCAATTCAATAAAACAACAACATGTGTTGGCTGAAATTTTTGTTTGTAATTGCTGAACTTCAGCATTCAAGTAGCTGAAGCTTTGTTATGTATTTGCTGAACTTCAGCATGTTTTAGCTGAAGCTTTGTTCTGTTTGTGATGAACTTCAGGGCTGAAGTTTGTTTTGTATTTGCTGAACTTCAGCATGTTTTAGCTGAAGCTTTGTTCTGTTTGTGATGAACTTCAGGGCTGAAGTTTGTTTTGTATTTGCTGAACTTCAGCATTTTAGGAGCTGAAATTTTTGTTTATATTTGCTGAACTTCAGCATTTTTAGAGCTGAGGTTTTAAATTAACAATGAATTTAATAGATCATGATTAGCAGCGATTGATGCTGTTCATTTCAATGATTAAAGAATGAAAAATATTTTTGACATGAAAACAAGTTACTACAGATAAACTAGAACCAAAAATCAATATGCCTGTAAAGCTAGAATATCTAAGAGGTTAAATTATTGTGAATAAGACCAAACTGAACATAGTGGGACAAACAGATATATATGAATCATCAGGCCAGAACGCATAACAATATCTCAATCTTCAGCGTTCAGAAAACAAAGGAGAAGGAGAAAGTGGGTATAAGTTAAATAGGGGCAACCAAATAGAGCGTCCGTGCAATTTTTACCAATTCTGCCACATCTCATCTATTTTGATGGGTCAAAATACATGAGATAATTTAAGAATCATCGGAAATAAAAAAAAAAATTAATTTCTATATAACGACAATATAAATAATCTTTACACTATGATCTTCTGAATAGTAACTACATGTAAGTAGTTATAATAAGTGAGATTTGTAACCTGATAAATAAGGTAAGTAGTTAACTTCTTAAAACATACTCCCTCCGTTTCAATTTATGTGTGCTTATTTAACTGGGTACGAAATTTAAGAAAAAATGAAGACTTTTGAAAATTCTGGTCCTAAACAAGTCAAAAAGAGACCCAGAGTATTTGTGTGGTTATCAAAGTTTCTTATTAAGTGTAGAATTGTAAGTTTAAGCTAAATTGCTTTTAAATTTAAAAAGAGGATCATTCTTTTTGAAACGGACCAAAAAAGAAATAGGTTGAACGGATGAAGTATTAAATTACACTAACATTGTATTAAAGAAAATGCGCTTGCAGTGTATAAGAGTTAAAATTAAATCCCCTCCCCCAACCCCCGCCAAATTAAAAAAATAAAATAAAAATGCGACCGCTGCCCCATCAATTATACATAACGATTCATCAGCGCATAAAATTGATCTACAAGTATAGGTTATACTTGGCGATGCTTGGTTACAATTTCAAATTACTTATTATACGTTTACTCTAGTTTTTGTTGTGCTCCTGTTTTAGAATTTTAACATTTCGTCTCATTTAACTTAATTATCCGAAAGGAAAAATTAAATAAAAATAGGCTATTAATTATAAGTAGAGGGGCAACGATTTTACTGAATGGTTCTACCCTCGGACACTAAGCAGGGGATCGGAATCCATTCACTGAATGATAGAATTGGCTTTCTATATTCCTTGGTTACCTTTGACTGTTAGAAGAGATAACGATCTTGTCTTAGATCAATTAGCATGGTCGTTATGACTGAATATGGTTGGTTATATGTCATGTATCGCATACTAATATCTTTTTTTATTTTGCCTTTTTGTGTAGCATGCATGTGGGCTGTGGCGATTGGTCAAGCCTTTCAGTGTTTATCGTAATATCGACAATTTCATTAGGGGTGGCAAATGGGCGGGTTGGGCTGAATTTGGGCGGGTCAAGATGGGTTAGGTCA
>MDKH01225785.1:0-23482 GCA_005239495.1 Nicotiana undulata | reverse complement strand
GCTTCAAAGCAATAAATCCCTTGAGGATTCAGCTACCAAGATTAAGGAAGAAGTGGAAGCCATCGCAGGATCCGACTGTCTTGACGTCATTATCCAAGTAAGAGAGCACAAGGAATCCTTCTTTTACAATGATTGGGTCTTCCCTGCTTTTAAAGAAAGGTAAAAATGGCACGGGCTGATCACTTTTTGGTCCGCTTTAACCACCTTTTGAAATATAGCTGAAGATTCGCCAGTTTCAGTTTTACAAAGACCTTTCTACCCTTATCTTCTTGAATGTAAATCCTGAAGCTTTCCTACTGTGGAATTTTGCAAAACAACAGGCCTTCAACACTACTCTCTTGTACCAAAATCACTTTGAAAACCAAGCTTGTGTCAAAAGATTCTACTTCTTGTTTCAGTCATATTACTTGGCATTACTCAAGTTTATCAGAAACATGGAAATATGGTGCCATATAGCAGCTCTACTCTATATGTGCACGTTGCTACTAGTGCAAGAACCGATATGGCTATATTAACAATTAAATGATACTCCAATTGTTATGCTGAGTGAGAATCAAAAGCTGAAAAGTGCAAAAATAACTTAAAACATACTCCATGTAAAATCAATATGGTGTTCCATTGTCAAATTATGTATAATACTGTACCTAATATGCGTGTGGGAAAATCTGCGTTAACACTTTCTTTGTATCTATCAAAGTTTCTAGCTATTTGAAACTGGTGACATATGATGCTTCATTTCTGAATCTTTTGTTGTCTACTTATACTCTTGTCATGGATAGCGTCTCTAATCCATATAAGTATTAGTGGTGGTAACCATAAATGGAATCTACTATAATGAAGAGAAAAGTACCTTTGATGAGCACCCCTAGCAACTTTGGAAAATGGCAAAGCGGCACCCCCAGCAACAAAGGTATGTGCCATTTAGAAACTTTGATAATGCATCTGAAGGTATCGTATTGCTGTCAACGGCATTTTGGAAATTGGCAAAGTTAAGGCATGTTATATCAGCATGGCGAAATTTGATTTCCAATAAGCAGGAGATCTCCAGACCCCACATGTTGGGATCATACTGGGTTTGTTGTTGTTGTAATAAGCATGAGATCTCTGAAGATTCATTTATGTTAGGAAATTTGAGGTTCTTAGGGAAAGTCTTAGCTTCTTATGACGATGCTGATCGTGTGGATGGGTTAATGAGGAGGTTTCCTAATCTTCAATCATTCTCTAGAAAACAAAACTTGCATTCCCAAACTTGAAGTTCTTACCCTGCTTCAATTTCTTGACCTTGAGTTTTATTATGGCATAACCCTCCTCGAGAACGGCATCACTGACCCATTTGGCAATGCCATATCATATTAAAAGCCATCACATGCCTATAACATGTGAATATTTTGAATGGCATAATTATAAAACTAAATCAGTAAAGAAAGGCAAATTAAAAAACCAAGATTTCCTTCCTTGCCGTGAGTTTATTTTGAGCAAGATATAAATATTGGTCTATGTAGTTTGAGCAAACATACAGACTAAAACTGAAAAAACTTATCACTTATAATCACTTTGCACGAATTCTTTTAACTTTTCTTCAAAGTTTCATAACGCCCCAAAAAAAATTCTTAACGGCTGGTTTCCCCAACCTCTCCAGTAGTAACCTGCATTGGGAAATGATTGGATCGTAAATAAGGTTACCATTGTTCAGCATTTGTATTATGTCAAATGAGTCAGTGGTGACTTCCAGTGGTATTAGGTTCTCTTTTGTTGCCAATTCCAATCCCTGCATGAGAGCTAGCAGCTCCGAAAAGATTGTTAGTGGTAAAAGGAATGCCTCTCATTAATCCCACTAACCAATCCCCTCTACTATTTTTGATAACCCCACCTGTACTCCTGGGTTCCCCAGGGAGGATATCAGTATTTAGTTTAAAATAACTAGTTTCGGGGGCCTCCTATTTCACAGGTATAGTGGCTTGCTGTCTAATACTACTCTGTTTGCCTGCTACAAACAACTATTCGACAGCTTTGGCAATGGTGTTGGAGGCCGATGTAGGATTATACTTATTCTCAAACAAGTTGTTGTTCCTAGTCAGCCATAAATTCCAGAAACAGTAGATTCTCCCAGCATATATAAGGTCATTAAAGGCCTTCTTTCTGATATTACCCCAAATATTAGGCCAGTCAGAAGGCAAGAGTTGTCCGTACACTGCTGGTACAAATGGCACCAAAAATTTTGTGCATTTGTGCATTCAAAGAAGATACGAGATATCTTCATTGGCCCTTACGCAGTAGTGACAAGATGGTTTCACATTGAGCCCGATAGAGTGGAGATAGTGACTAATGGGAAGTCTGAGCATCCTAATCTTGTTAGGTGTGTGGAGTTTCCAAATCCAGTTGAAATTGGCATGATGAATGTCAGCATGTTTCCTAGTTTGTGCACTAATGTAATGATAAGCAGATTTGGTGGAAAGCAACCCATTGGCAGTCAGACCCCAAACTAGTTTATCCTCGTCCCAGTGGCTTGGGGAATAGGGAGGCTTTGTGTGCCTGACCCATTAGGGACCAGCTACGGAGGCTTTGCAATTGCGACATAAGCTTCACTTCTTACAGATCTAGACTTAGACCTTCTCACCTGAAAGTGCGTTGTAGCAGCATACTGCATTGCAAAAAAGTTGTTACTTTAAGGCATCAAGAACAATGAAATTATCATTACTGAATGGATCCATTTTGAGCTGAATCTCTTGTTGAAAAACTAGACTTGCCTGCCAGCAAGATCATGTGCATTTCCCGTCAAAGGACTGCTTTTTGTCTTCTTAAGATTGTAGAAATTTACTACTTGTTGATACATGAATAGAATGTAAAGAAGAAAGAAGATTAAACTGATAATGAGATTGGTTATAGCTCCACCTGCCAATTCCTAGCAAGATTAATCCATTTCCTGTTAATACTCTCTCGCTCCTTTGCCAACCAGTGGATTTTGGCTCTGGGGCATTGGGGAAAGAGGTATGGTGATTATCTATGCATTTAGTAGAATAGCATACTCGTACAGGGAACGAAATAGTGTAAATAATGGAGAAATTAGGAGCCTGATTTTCCTCTTTTTTTGCCATGCCATGCTGGGAAAGGAACCAATTCTATTTAACTCTTTAAAGACAGGGAATGGAAGCAAGAGTTTGCTTGTATTCACCACAAACAAACAATAATAATAAATAAATGAATAAAAAAGAGCTAGAGCTTACTATGCTTATTGCGTATAAAACTTTTTGCCTTGTTATCTGTTCAAATTCTTAGATGCAAAGAACCATGTCCAAACCTGTCAATTTGATGCTTAGCCATATCTGATGGGTTTAGATAAGAGGTCTCTTTCCATATCATGAGATGTTAACTGGGTTGAAATGTGTCTTCTTGTTTTGTCAGACAAGTTAGTTACATAATTCTGTTTCTAAGGAGGATTACATGGTTATTTATCCGAATTCACAAGTAGAAAACAAGTCTAACACGTCATATACATAACGTAGATTATCCTATTGGTTCTGGGATATGTACCTCTTATTGTGCTTGTATTGTTTATTTGGTTGAGCTGGTCCTACTTTTTCCAGCGGGAGAACGTCATTAAAGAAACCAAAAATATATGTATTTTTTTCTTTTAAAGAAACCAAAACTACAGACATTTTGTTACAAGGAGCAAAAAGTGTTGTGTGCAGTATTATTGGTATTATATCTCTTTTTCTTAGAAAATGATTAAGAAGTGACATCCCTTAATACGGTTGTTTCATTTGGATGCATTGTGAATATTTTCTCTTGAGGTATTTGCATTTTTGGCAGAAACAGAGAAAAAGTCTGAGACTTTGATGGCCATTAGTGGCGAGCCTTTTCCTCTTCCAACCAAGTTTGCAAAGCTTTTTGTTAGAACATTCATCACTAACATTAACATCTTGTTTTGAGTTCCAGAAATGAGGTTTAGATGGATGCTGACAGTTGGATTTTAATCTCCTATCTTCTATCCAAGATCTTGAAAGAAGTAACAACAATTTGTTTATTTTATTTTTGAAAAAATGAAGTAATGCTTACCATCAACTTCCATTCTATATGCACAGATATAGAGTATTTACCCACTATGCTTTAAAAAACAAAAACAAAAATATAGACAAAAGTTTACCAGACTATTGATTTTCATTTCCAGATCTTTCATTACATTAAAACAAAAAGACAACTTACAACCCCAGATCCCAAGTCTAAAATACACAGTAACTCCACATAAGAGAAACTCCAAAACACGAACAAAAATCCCAAACAAAAAAATGACTAAGCCCTTTCACCCCTAATCCGCCTAGCCAACTGAATATCCTTAGGCATAATGGTAACCCTCTTAGCATGGATGGCACACAAGTTGGTATCCTCAAATAAACCCACCAAGTACGCCTCCGCCGCTTCCTGAAGCGCGGCTACAGCACTGCTCTGGAACCTCAAATCAGTCTTAAAATCTCGTGCTATTTCTCTTACCGGTCTCTGAAATGGGAGTTTTCGGATCAGAAGTTCATTGCTCTTCTGATACTTACGGATCTCTCGAAGTGCCACAGTACCTGGACGGAAACGGTGGGGCTTCTTAACTCCTCCGGTTGCCGGAGCTGATTTTCTGGCGGCTTTTGTTACAAGTTGCTTCCTTGGTGCCTTTCCTCCAGTGGATTTACGTGTTATTTGTTTGTTTCTTGCCATTTCTAAATGATTTCTTTGTAAGAGTGGAAAAAGCTGAAAATGGTGATTTTGTGTTGAGAAGAGATGAAGAGTGGACGAATATATATAGGTGAAGAGGGTGTTTGAAGGGAGTAAGATGAAATTTTGAGACCTTTTGGTGAAATTTCGGCGCGGCTGTAATTGGACCGTCAGATTTTAGAGGGAATGGATGGTGTAGATTGGGGTTATACTTTTGACGCGAATCGTGATCCTGGTGCTTTTTGTTTATTTATGGAATAGTAATTTCTTTAACGAATAAAGGTTCAAAATGTCCCTAAACTATTGGAAAAGGTTTACAAATAGCTTTCATCCATCTAAAGGGCTAAAAATATCCCTCCATCCACTTTTTTGTGCACTTAGTCCTTTGACCGTTTGGTCAATGCTAAATTAATAATGATTATTATTCTTTTGTAAAACTTAAAAAAAACTGTAAAATATTTTCGTTTCTTTAAACTAATGCATCAATAGTCCACTAATTTAATAAAGTCTTTTTATTTCAGTTTTTTTAAAGCATTTTTCTTGTAAAAACTGGGAAAAAAATATTTTCATTTTTTAAAAACTGAAAAAAATATTTTCAACAAATATTTCGGTTTTTGAAAAATATTTTTTTAGAATTTTTTTCAGTTTTTTTAAAGCATTTCGTTTTATTTTCGTTTTTCAGCTTTTTTTAAAGAAAAAATATTTTCATTTTTTTTTAAATTGAAAAATTAAAAAAAAATCAAAAACAAAAATATTTGTTGAAAATATTTTTTTAGTTTTTAGAAAACGAAAATATTTTATTAAAAACATTTTTTTTCAGTTTTTACAAAAACAATGCTTTAAATAAACTGGAATTATTTTTTTTTGTAAAAACTGAATTATTATTTTTTAAAAACTGAAAAGAAAAAAAAAGACTTTACTAAATTAGTGGACTATTGATGCATTAGTTTATGCATTAGTCAAAGGGCATAAATGAACCAAAAAAGTGGATGAAGGGGTATTTTTAACTCAATAGATAGATGAAAGATATTTTTAAACTTTTTCTAACAGTTTAGAGGCATTTTGAATCCTTTTTCGTTTTCTTTATAGTAAAAATGGAAACTTGCACTTTTTTTCTCGGAAATATTGCCAAATTGGAGTATAATTTAATTTGGATGATATCCATCAACAATTAATCGAAATGTGCAGTTTTAATCTTTCTATTTATGAAAGTTTACTAGTTTAATGAATTATTAACTATTAAATCGTTAAACCAGTCTTCTGTTACATCAATATAGTATTATTATTCTATTTTCAAGACTAGACTTTAGTATACGTATGTTGCATGTGTCTATCATGTTAATCAATAAAAATATATATAAAAAAAAAAAAAAATATTCTGCATCTCATACACTCCCATAATTTAGGTAAATCGATATGTAATTCAGTAATCTTCGTAGGTCGTCAGCCATACACTCCCAATTTAATCCCTTTTTTTTAGTTTTATATTTCTTCTCATCTCAAATATTTCATTTAACCCTAACTTATGCACCACATGAGAAAGTGGGAACACTCTAAAAGAACTCATTCCATCTAATGTCTTCCTAAATAATTATATTTATGGATTACATATATATAAACAATGTCTTTTTTTGGTCCTCCAGGTTCATCTGTATTTGATTGTATCCGGATTAGGCATCGAGAAAACTGAGAATCTCGTGGTCGGTCGTGGCATCAATCATATGATCGATATTAGGCAGAGGAAAGAATCCATATGGCATGCCTTATTCAAGTTTTTATAATCTACGCACATACTAAGTTTATTTCCCTTCTTATGGACTACCACCACGTTTGTTAACCAATCGGGATATTTTACTTCCCTAATGGATCCTATTTTGAGAAGTTTGGTTACCTCGTCTTTGATTAATGTGTGCTTAACCTCGGACGGTGGCCTTCTTTTTTGCTTCACCAGATGGAACTTCAGGTCCACGCTTAATTTATGGGTAGTGATTTCCAGTGGGATCCCCGTCATATCGAGATTGGACCGGGCAAAGAAACCCATGTTATCTAAAAGGAATCAAAAAAGTTTCTTCCTGAGCTCGGGGGTTAACCTCGTGCCCAGGTATACTTTTCATTCGGGCGGATACTCGATCAGTATGACTTGTTCCAGCTCTCCAACCATTGACTTGATGGCGTCGGAGTCATCGGGAATTATGAAGGATCGAGGGATCGAATAGCCGTCGTCCTCGTCGGTCCCCTGCTTCTCCTATTGGGTCGAGGCTCGTGTCTGTGGTTGCTATTTGGCCTCTTGTTTTCCCTTTTAATCTGATCCCTTTGCTGATGAAAGCGACGACCGCAAACATCTCCTTGGCGGCGGACTTTTCCCCCTACACCGTTTTGACCCCCTCTGGTGACGGGAACTTCAGAACCTGGTGAAGGGTCAAGGGTATTGCCCTCGTGTTATGGATCCATGGCCTTCCGAATAGGGTGTTGTACCTCATATCACCCTCGATCACATGGAAGGACTCGGGTTCGACTCTACTCGGTGTATGGTTCTGATTTTGGAGTTGCGCTATTGTAGCCTATTGAGCCTGCAACATTTCGAAATAACCACTAATTCCGCCATCTTCGCCGCCCTATGTGTTCAGACCGGTTGATCGAACATCTCTGCGGACACTATTTTGGGGTCACACCCATATTTGCATTCAGGGCAACGTGGGAACTGACGTCGATGAGGTATGCAACTGGTACTCCCTCGAGGTAAATCGAAGGCACTTCGTTCCTTGGGGCGGCTATGTTGTCATTTTCTCCATGTGTGGGTATTTCTTGAAAGTTCGACATGTTGATCCTAGAATAAAAATGCTTACAAGAACAAGTGTAAAGCAGTGTGTGTTATGAAAATTAGTACCATGCAATCACTATTATCCTTAGCCCCATTGTGGGCGCCAAACTATTTACCCTTAAAATCATATAACAGTTAAAATTTATAAGTAGTTTTAAGGATATGTTATTTCACTTGGCACAATTTGAGAAATATAAAAATGGATGTTAGAAATTAATTGTAAGATAAAGCAAACCAATTTAATGTGCAGCTTAGGCCCTCGAGCTAGGTCGCCCTCAAACCAACTGAGTATGTTATTGAAGAGTAAGAACTGAACAACAGAATAAGAGAGCTTAAGAGAGAAAATGTAACATATTATTTTGTTATGCATGAATGTGATGATTACAAAATGATTGGAACCCCATTTTTATAATAGAGGAATTCTAATTATAGTACAATTCTAAATATAGAAGGAAATCCCACGATTAACTAATTAACCGGCCGTATCTTGATATGTGCCGAGATTTCTGTCATGATCCTTGCCCAGTCACGGATACCTCGGCTTTCTGTTAAGCTTCTTCGATCTCATTCGATCTCTATTTCGTTCGGTCTCGATCTCGATCGGTCCCTAAATCACGAGCTTGACAACATATCTTCATATCACGACCCGATATAACTCGGGGCCTTACCTTGGCCTGCAACCCCGGTCTCGATCAACCATACAAAATCGGGCACCTTATATAAGTTTATCAATAAAATATATAACAAAATATTGCACAAAATGGTTGCACATAAATTAAAATATTCTGATTGTGATTGTCATTTCACGATCATGGTAAACAATTAAATGAAATACTCGTCTATTTGAATAAATTTCATTATTGAAACATATTATTATTATTATTATTATTTATCTCGTTATATATAAACAACAACGATATATTTATCTCGTTATATATGTAGACAATAAATTTCGCCAGGAAAATAAATTCAAGACCAAAAAAATTGCAACAATCGTAGTATTTGATTTCAAATATTAAGTGTATAATCTCTGTGAATCCTCTTATTCTTATTTCCAATAGTAAATAAATTCAAGGTCCTTTGAGCTTGATCTTGAATATGTAGTTGTTGCCACGAACGATGATCTTGTTCTTGAGCTTGAGCTTGATTGCTTGAATTTGACCTTGATTTGTTCTTCGTTCTTGAGCTTGAACTTGATTTCTTGAACTTGAACTTGATTGCTTGAAGCTTGAAACTTGTTGAGTAAATCACGGTGTTTGATCTACGAGCTCTCTCTTGCTTCTTGTTATAACTTCCGGTATCTTTTCTGGGTTATGAAGACCCTTATTTATAGTTGTGAAAGGTAAGAGTTATAATAAGAACAAACTCTTTCCGACCAATCATATTGAAGTGTGACATGACCGCATTTGATTGGCCAAAACATGTCACTTGCACACGTGGCGCGGGTTCATTGGTCTTCTAATGTGACTTGGCATGCCTTGTCAATTTGACACATGACGTGATCCTATTGGCTCTTCCGTTTGACTTGGCGTGCCACGTCACTTGACACGTGGCACCAAACTGGGCCTCTAGGTAGATGACATCTTGGGCACAACGAAGTAGGCTCATCATTTGTAGCCCAACTAAATGGGCTAGCCAATGGATTAAGACTTATTTATTTAATCAATGTATATTTGGACTTATATAATTAATCTAATTATATTAGTCCATGATACTTAGCTGGACTAACATACTTAATATATAGTCCAAATTATTTTACTGAATTTAAATCCTATAAAATTTTGTATGCCAACAAATCCTCATAATTTCTAAATTTTTTGAAGACCGTGCTTGAAGTATGAATTTATTTTGACATAATTCCTCCGAATGATAGCGTAAGAGACATCAATCCTTGAAAAAATTGAACTATTCCGGAGATTACGGACTCATGATCATGTAGTTCGTTGAACATTGTTTCTGAAATGTCATTTTACTTTATGAACAAATTTATTTCTAAGCTTTGGAAATCAGCTCGAGGAAGTATCCTCAAGGTCTAAGTTGGATTCTAAGTATCTTTTGAGACACCAACAACATGAAACTTGAAGTGTCCTTGAAATTCTAGTTGAAGTCTACAACTTAGAATCCATTCAGATTGTACATTGCACGCCGCCTCCAACTAGTACTTAGAATCCATTCAGGAATGGATTTTAAGTCTCCTAATTCAACTTGGGAACAGAAGAGTTAAATCACCGCACAGTTGATCCCACATCGAATCACGTATTATTAACGCATCCTCTCCGCAATCTCTATAAACCCATGTGCTCATATTTGTTGAGCATCAATTCGCAGTATTTGCAAGTCACTAGAGTCTATTTTTTGGACTCGAAAGCATTAACGCGAAGGTAATTTCTTCTTCTTTTCTTCTTTTGTTGTCTTTTTTTTTTGTAGGTCAAGAAAGTGAGAGTTGATTCCTCCGTGCATGAAGAATGCAATTTTAGGTGTGAAAGGATGAATACTCATCCTTGTCCGAATATCTGAGAGATTATTCTCAAGGTGGCCCGACTATCGAAGAAATTACTCTCAATGTGGCTCGACTATCGGAGAGATTACTTTAAATGTGGCTCGACTATTAGAGAGATTACTCTCAATGTGGCTCGACTTTCGGAGATATTACTCTCAAAATGACCTGACTATCGGAGAGATTACTCTCAATGTGACCCAACTATTGGAGAGATTACTCTCAATGTGGCTCGACTATTAGAGAGATTACTCTCAACGTGACTCGACTATCGGAGAGATTACTCTCAATGTGGCTCGACTATCGGAGATATTACTCTCAAAATGACCTGACTATCGGAGATATTACTCTCAATGTGACCCGACTATTGGAGAGATTACTCTCAATGTGGCCTGAATATCAGAGAGATTACTCCCAAGACGACCTGACTATCGAAGAGATTACTCTCAAGGTGACCCAACTATCGGAGAGATTACTCTCAAAGTAACCCCAATTATCAGAGAGATTACTCTCAATGTGGCCCGACTATCAGAGGGATTACTCTCAAGACGATTCGACTATCGGAGAGATTACTCTCAATGTGCCCCAACTATCGGAGAGATTACTCTCAAGATGACTCGACTATCGGAGAGATTACTCTCAAGGTGACTCGACTATCGGAGAGATTACTCTCAAGGTGACCCGACTATCGGAGAGATTACTCTCAAGGCGATCCGAATATTGGAGAGATTACTCTCAAAGTGAACCGATTATCAGAGAGATTACTCTCGAGGTGACTCGACTATCGGAGAGATTACTCTCAAGGTGACCCGAATATCGGAGAGATTACTCTGAAGGTGACCCGACTATCGGAGAGATTACTCTCAAGATGGCCCGGATATTAGAGAGACTTACATGTTCACCTTAAGATTGGAAAGTATAGTTTCTTTTAAGGACAAACCCACGAAGAGGCCAACTTAATGTACAAAGGGACTTATATGTCCACCTTAAGATTGGAAAGTTATAAAGCTTCAACTAGAAAGGACATCGACTTGAACACTTGGAAAACTTTGAAGATTTGGCGGACTTTGCAGACTTCAACTTGAAGAGTGGTTGACTTATAAAATTCAACTTGAAAAATTAGCATACTAGAAGACTTCGACTTGAAAATTTGGAGGGCTTAAATTTTTCAACTTGAAGAGTGGCGAACGTGAAGATTTCAACTTGAAGACCGACAGACTTGAAGATTTCAACTTGGAGACTTCAACTTGAAGGCTGACGGACTTGAAGACTTCAACTTGGAGACTTCGAGATCTTAAATATTTTAACTTAAAAACAACAAACTTGAAGACCGGAGGACTTAAATATTTGGTGAAGATGAAGACATAGTGAATCCTTGAACTTCAGTGCAAATACTCCGTAGCCTCCTAAAAGACTATAATCGCCCCATTGAAGACACTGGTTTATCATGGAGGCTTGCCCCCTCTAAGTCATATGAGATCCAAAGTTCAAAAGAAGAACGAAATTTCGGCCTGATTTTCATGTGTTGCTTGAATGAATTACTTCCATCATACTTCATTTGGATATAGACGAGGTAAATATGTATCTTTTGAATTTATGTGACTGAACTCATAATGAAACTCTAAGCTGCCTACGTACCTCGGTGAATGACTCATCATCAGCAACTATCTTCTTTTCGACTTCACCCTCGTAGTATTTTAAACATTGATGGTAGGTATATGAAACTACTTTATTCTCATGTATCCAAGGACTTCCAAGCAATACATTGTATTAAGTCTTTGCATCGATCACATGCAGCCATGCATTTCATTGCATATCTTCAATGGTGATTCCTAGCCTGATCGCGCCTATGGATCTTTGCCCCCATTGGTTGAATCCTTGGATCATCACACGACTTTCTGAGAGTTCATTCATGGTAATACCAAGTTCTTTCACAGTGTGAATTGGGAAGTGTTCACTGAGGATCCTCCATCAACCAAAATTCTATTTACCCTTTCATCACGCATATAACCAAACGAGTACAATGGGCGGTTATGAAGAGTGTCACCTAGCAGAAGATCGTCATTTGTGAACGCGACTTTTTCCTCACACGCGTTAACTTATTAAGGAATAGACTCGATGAGATTTCGTGACGATGGTGCCAACGGTAGGTCATCACTCTTTTCTTCCCCTTTGTCAGCATTGCAACAAGACGCCTCAATAACATGACTAAAAATCTTCATGCGGAACCAACATGGCAAGAAATCCTCCAAGGTTACTGGATGTCGTGACTTTTGAGGATGGTGCACCTCCACTTTTGATTTCTTCAAATGCTTAACTGGATTCCGTATCCTTGGTCTTTTCACCATTATTTTCCTTTTTGGTTGTTCTATTGATTCTTTTCGTGGGCTCCTTTTGTGGTGCCTACGACGAGTCACCAACGTCCAACCTTCATCATCATCAGGTTGATCGTGTTCTACTTTGTTGTTCTCCAGTAATTCTTCATCTTTACTTTCTTAGAACTACATAATTCATCTGGACTGAATGAGCCAAATGTGATAGAGACTTCATTTGCGCTTTCTTTCTCATCTTCAAGCACGATCTTCTTTTCTTGAGCCAAGTCCATAACTTTTTCCTTGAAGACAAAGCACTTCTCCAAAGGGCGGCTCACAATTCGATGATATTTGTAGTAATTAGGGTCATCAGTTTTCCCAGCTTCATTTGGACGCTTCATCTCCAAAATCTTAAT
Source organism: Nicotiana undulata (assembly GCA_005239495.1). Classification (NCBI taxonomy): domain Eukaryota; kingdom Viridiplantae; phylum Streptophyta; class Magnoliopsida; order Solanales; family Solanaceae; genus Nicotiana; species Nicotiana undulata. Next base: position 10,738 of record MDKH01225785.1, on the reverse strand, counting down.
GAGTTCTTCAAAAATGGCTGGCACCATCAGAATCCAGAAATGGGTACTCTTTCTCTTGCATTTCTTTTAGAGTCAACTTTTCACTTGGCTTATCTTGAAAATAAGTGGATTTCATACTATGTTTTTGCTCACCTTCGTCGTGAACTTCACATGTGATGTGTTGACATTCATAGCTTCTTTGATTTCAGACTTGGGTACGAACTTGACCCACTTCCTGACTTCTTTCTTGTCATTCCCTTTACGAGGTTCATAGATGGGCAGCCTTTCATTTCCAATGAAGGCCATGCTCAATTCTATGTCATGGGCACAAGTTGCAAGTTCTTCAAATGTGCTAGGCTCGATACCTTGCAAGATGTAGCGCAATCCCCAATGCATGCCTTGGATGCACATTTCTGTGCCAGAAGCTTCACTAAGCTTGTCTTTACAATTGAGGGCATGTATTCCTCCAACGATTGATAAAGTCGATAACTGGTTCACCCTTGCGTTGACGAGTATTTGTGAGTTCCACCATTCTCACAATGCGCCTTGTGCTATAAAAGCAATTGAGGAACTCTTGCTCTAGTTGATCCCAACTATCAATAGATGTCGCCTCGAGGTATGTATACCAATCAAAAGCATTTCCTTTTAGCGAGCGGAAATTGCTTGACAAGGTAATATCTATAAGTCCTACCGTTGTTGCACGTTTCAATGAAGTGCGCCACATGTTGCTTTGGATTGCCTTTACCATCAAATTGTTGAAACTTTGGAGGTTGATAGCCAACAAACATCTTCAACATATCGATCCTTGTAGTATACGACTTTGCATATGTAAGAGAAAACTTGGTAGCAACTTCGTACTTACTTTTAATAGTTCCTTCAATGAACTCCTTCAGTTGATCGATTGGAATCATCCCTTCAGATGAGACAGGGATAGCCTTGTCGGCTGCAACTTGTCTTGGGGGAGAATTACTCTCTGGAACCTCTGGGAGCTTGCCAGGTGCATGGGTGGATTCTTCTTCCATCAAGATTCCCACCCTATCTATTAACTTGTCAATTCTAGCATCTTAATTTTGCATGCACTTGGTCAAGCCAACGATTGCTTCCGTCAAGTTTGCCAACTACTCCTCCACATATAAAGTGTTTGTCACCATGACTTGCATGATTGTCATAGACGATGGAGAGTAACATGGATTGTCACACAAATTGATCCTTGATTAGCTCACGCTATGTGGTGTAAGCGGGGAGGATCCATCACTTGAAGCATAATCACTTTCCTTCACAACAAAGTGCTTGGATCTGGAGAGGTCGAGCAGAGCAGGAGTTTTCTTGATCTTTTCAGGAAAATCGCTTCCTCCTTCGGGTGCGTTTGTGGAAGATCTTGCTCCTTTTGAGGATGAATATCCTAAAACATGGGTTGATGCGGATGGCACTTGGTGTGCTTGTTGTCCTAACGATCTTGCTTTGCTCCTCGTAACTGGTCCAAAGCTTCCAAAGGTAACATCGAGGATGCTTTCCACATCAGCACAAAACTTGGAATTAGCAGCCTTGGTGGAAGTTGAACTGGAGTTTATTTTCTTTGAAGCCATTTTAATGTTCTTTAACTTTGGTGATTGAAAAGTTGAGATGAGAGGTAGAGATTGTCCCACCGGGCGTGTCATAATTTGTAGTCAATAAATTGCTTTAGGAAAATAAAATCAACACCGAAAAAATCTCAACAATCGTAGTATTTGATTTCAAATATTTGAGTGTACAATCTCTATGAATCCCATGATTCTTCTTTCCAATAGTAAATAAATTCAAGGGCCTTTGAGTTTGATCTTAAATATGTAGTTGTTGCCACGAACGATTATTTGTTCTTGAGCCTGAGCTTGATTGCTCGAACTTGACCTTAATTTGTTCTTCATTCTTGAGCTCGAACTTGATTTCTTGAACTTGAACTTGATTGCTTGAAGCTTGAAATTTGTAGAGAGATTCGCGGCGTTTGATCTACGAGCTCTCTCTTACTTCTTGTTATAACTTCCGGTGTCTTTTCTGGGTTATGAAGACCCTATTTATAGTTGTGGAAGGTAAGAGTTACGATAAGAACAAACTCTTTCTGACCAATCAAATTGAAGTGTGACATGCCCGCATTTGATTGGCCAGAACATGTCACTTGCACACGTGGCGCGATTTCATTGGCCTTCTAATGTGACTTGACATGCCTTGTCATTTTGACACGTGACGTGATCCTATTGAATCTTCCTTTTGACTTGGCGTGCCGCGCTATTTGACACGTGGCACCAAACTGGGTCTCTAGGTAGATGGCATCTTCAGCTTAACAAAGTGGGCTTATCATTTGTAGCCCAATGGATAAAGGCTTATTTATTTAATCCATATATTTGGGCTTATATAATTAATCTAATTATATTAGTCCATGATACTTAGTTGGACTAACATATTTAATATGTAGTCCAAATTATTTTACTGAATTTAAATCCAATAAAATTTTGTATGCCTACAAATTTGTCTGCAATAAATTTTTCAGATATGAAAAATAAAGTGCAATCACAGAATAAGAGAAAAATATTTTTAGTAATCAATTGTGAGTACACTTCTGTTTCTCCGTTGATTCTTCTCTCCTGATTATCTCAGCGATTCGAGGTTGAAGCGGCGTATTTTTCAAATGTAGGATGGGCAAACCTCCTAGGGATGTATTTAATCTCCAACTTCTTAAACTATTTGATTGTCAAGAAGTATCCTACCATAATTTGATCTATTTGTGAATATCCCAAGAGTTCATGGGAATTTTGAGACGCTTTTCAAGGGAATATATATCTCTTTATATAGATGTGCGTTAGGGTTTAGGTTAGAGTAACTTCCAGTAACTCCGATAGATTCTTAGGCTTTCAAAAGTCCTGTAGTATCTTGAATTTAGGATTTAGGTTGATCCTTTAAAATTTCGATGTCTACGATATACATTCTACTACAATATATGATATTGATTTATCCATATACCAGTAGAAATATTATTAAGAGTATTTCGAATTGCTTATAGTTCATATTTCGACGCAAAACACGAGCACTCTCGAATCAAGTACACCGTCTGTTGTTATGAATCAGGCTCGGCCCAAGGTCATACAAGTTGCTATTGGGTTGAGAAAAGCTATTGGGCCGAAAACAAGCAATAGGGCCGAAAACAAGCAATAGGGCCAAGTTGATTTGGGATCCAGGTTGAATAGTTGCGCAAAGGTTTTGTTAAAAAGGATAGTGGTCAGTTATTTTAGGGATATGCAGATTGTTGAAGAAAAATGTCTGTCCTCTCAACCTCTTTCTCAAGTCTAAGCTTCTCATCTTCCTTCTTCTAATTGTGTGTCTTCTCCTATATCCACATCTATCTCAATTTCTGTATTTCCATGGTTAGACTGCAATTTGAGTGTTAGTCTGGCTACTAGTAATTCCGGCTACTAGTAATTGTAATAGAGGTTAGTTCTTATCAATTTACATTTTGATTGTAGTATTTGTTACATTGGTGCTTTCATCCATCGGACTCCAATTGAGGTACTGGATCGATTCAACGGCAGCGGCAACCCAGAGAGATGTCTTTTTCGGGCCGAGCGATACTTCACTTGCCTTGGCTTTGCCGAGAAGTATTTGTTACCTCTTCCTTCCTTTTACCTCGATGGTGAAGCTCTTAATTGGTTCAATTGGTTGTTTCAGAACAATGAATTTTTCGGTTGGAAACATTTCAAGGCAAACTTTGCTCAATATTTTCGACAACAAACCACAACAGATACGATAGGGAGTCTAGATTATTCCTCAGAGATTTGTTTTAATTACGTTAATTCAATCCCTACAATTTCACAATTAGTTATAGCGTCTCCTTTTCCTGCTCTGAGCCATTTTTCATCTGCGCTTGAATCTGCTGATGAAACTAGGAATTTAAAAGAGTACCATGTGCTCGATGAATTGCTAGAGAGGTATGAAAATATAGATTCCTTGGAATTGATTACTGGAAGTAATACTACGATTCAATCTATTGAAGACATAGAAGCACCTCAAGTTAGGCATGTCAAATTAGTAGAGGTGGCAGATATGGTACAGGAAATTCCAGCTTGAAAACCAAGGTACCTAATGCAGTGTTAAATGATACAAACTACTCTAACATTGAGGAGGAGGAAAATTCACAAGATACTCTTATAGCTTGGGTGTTTGACAAAGCTCCTCAAGGGGATATATCTGGTTGTATGGGTCTTTTTGCTAGCCAAGGAATTGTGGTGTCGAACGCGAGTATGCGATTTGCTGCAATAGACTTTTCACTTGAGGGTTCCCTATGGTTTCACACAGTTCCATATTTGTCTACGCCCCTTGAAGAAAGTTGTGGGGCTAATCCAAATATGGTGTCAATTTACCTTGATTTTAGCTTACATACTGGCAATTGGTTTGCTACTGGGCGTCGTGATCTGCATGAAGCTGTTTCACTGTTATTGGTGGCTAAACGAAACAAGGAGTGTCTGTATTCAGAGCATAGAAAGGATGCAAGAGATATTGGAATACCGATTTCTAGTTATATGACCAAGTGGTTTGACACATGGCAAGAATTTAACATCGCTTCAGGTTATGCATCTTTTCCTCCTATTCCTTTAAGTTTTGTATCAGGTGCCCATACTCTGTTTGCATCAACAAAAAAATATGGGGTTGTTTATTTGCAAAGTTGTATGATAAGGAGCAGTTATATAGAATTGAATTTGGTGTTGAGGCCTTCAATGCCATGTATCTTAATGAATGTTTTCGGGTACTTGAGAATATTGAGGTTCGGCATATTGATAAATTTTTTATGGACTATGAGCATGACCTTCCAGTAAAAGTACTTCATTCTGATGATGACAAGGTGAGAATCTCGAAATTTCTCGTGTCAACAAAGTTTATGCATGATATTTTGGAGCATAAACTGGGAAACCAACTGATGGATGCGCGAAGGCAACACAACATGACGATTTTGAGTTCTCCTGCTTATTTTGTGTGCTTAAGCCTTTTGCCAAATAACAATTCTGCTTGGAGCATGAATCTGCAACCTTATTCTTGTTCCTCAACAAGTTTCATTATTTACCTCACCTTTTCAACTCTTTCGTTTGATCCTGGTATACATGATATTCCTCTACTCTATGGTGCCAGCGAGATTATGCTTACAGATTGTAGGTTTCCTTCTACTTATATTTTAATAGTTGCATTATGGGGTGAACAAGTTTGTGGCCTTGGGCTGAAACATGTAAGTACTGATGCATATGATCATTTTAGTAGTTCCATGGTGGTTCTCTTAGCACTTTATCTTGTTAGTCTAGTACGACATATGGGGATAGCGCAGTAGAATGCGCTACTTGAAGACATGAATCCAAATTGTGCTGACATTATTGAGCTTGCAAAAGCTAGGCAATGGAGGGGTCTTGAGCTTATCCCTTCAGTGAATTTTACATCAGTATTGATGGTGTCTGTAGTTAGATCAACATTGACAATCACATACAGTGAGGGGCATCTCAATATAATATACTATGAAGGAGACAAGTACATTGACATGACAGAGAGATTAAGTCAAGCACGTGATTCAGAAGCTTTAAAAGTTGGTCTTGCCACATGGAGAGTCAATGCTCAGTTGCTAAATGGAGCCCCAACAAACTTTCAAGTGTGTGTTGCTGTTTTAAAGCCTCCTGCGAATTGTACAACAAATATTCTTGTGTGCTAGGGGAAGTGCTTGTGCTCGCCTCTATAATTATGAATGTATCCGCAAGCTATGTAACAAGCAAGGAGTTGTTCTCTTGGGGAACATGTCACATATCAGTGTCTTGGTTGCTATTGGCGTTATATATTCTCCTTTTAAATACGCAATTGTTTTTAAATGTGCTACCCCGTCTATGGGTGCTAACGTTTATACTCCATTTGTGTTGGAAAAGATCTTATTTGCCTGGGAGGGGTATGATAATGAGCAGAACATATTTCTTGTTGTTTCCATATTGGTCGTCGTTGCAAGAAGTATAATGGATCACACGCGATTCTTTGGCAACATCAGACATTGTGGTTGGGTTGCAATTGGTGGGGGACATGCTTCTAACACTATTCTTGACTCGAACCTTGAGGACAAGGTTCTCACTGAGGACCGGAGTATTGATATGAATCAAGCTCGGCCCATGGTCACACAAGTTGCTATTGGGCTGAGAAAAGCTATTGGGTCGAAAACAAGCAATATGGCCAAGTTGATTTGGGATCCAGGTTGAATAGTTTGCACAAAGGTTTTGTTAAAAAGTATAGTGGTCGGTTATTTTAGGGATATGCAGATTGTTGAAGAAAAATGTCTGTCCTCTCAACCTCTTTCTCAAGTCTAAGCTTCTCATCTCCCTTCTTCTAATTGTGCGTCTTCTCCTATATCCACAACTATCTCAATTTCTGTATGTCCATGGTTAGACTGCAATTTGAGTGTTAGCCCGGCTACTAGTAATTGTAATAGAGGTTCAAATACATTTTGATTGTAGTATTTGTTACATATGTGTAGTAAAACAGCCTCGTTTCACCAATTCACTCTTAATTCTTGAAGTTTAATACTCCAATATGCCACAATTACAATCAAAATATCACGGGAAAAAGTAATTTTTCGAACAAAATGCAGAAGAATTTAAGAGTGTATTTGGTACGAAAAAATATTTTTTGAAAAATGTTTTTTAAGTTTTTTCACGTTTGGTTGACTTAAATATTTTGCTCATGAACTCATTTTTTTTCAATTGGAGAAAAATATTTTCCCTATAAAGAGAAAGAAAAGATTTTCTAAAACTCTTTTTCAACCTTCCCCTATTCCCATCCCCACCAACCCCCCCATACTCCCACCTATCACACCCTAAATAGAGATGTTATTAATAATACTTTCTCTTTATGTTATAGATAGATAAATTTTTTTTCATTTTATCTAATGACTATTTTCTTTTCATAATATAAAAAAAGATTTTTTCCATTCATGATGTAATAAATAATAATAAAAATAATTAATTGTCTTTAACTTTTTAAATAGCAAAATAATTTTAAAATAATTATTTTTAGTAATCAAGACACGAGAGGAGGAACTACCTTATAAGCACTCTTGGTAAAAAGCCCAAAAATTACTTAATAAGCTAGTTTAACCCTTTAACGCCCTCTAATTTAGTTGGGGACAGAAAAGAAAATGACAACTTGCGCTATATTCGCTTCGCCCCGTTAAATAGAGTGAAGTCTCAACTTGCCGCCGGACCTTCATAATCGCCGATCTCTTCTCGCCGGGCTTATATTACCGCCGGTGAACTCTTTCCTTGCCTCTCTCCCTTTAGATGTAGAGGACTCGAGGAGGGCAAAGTTGTAAATCAGGGGCTGGAAGTCCAAGTATGGTGGTCGCATCAGGAACTAATAATGCCTTCGGCAAAGAAATGGCCATCAGAAAACGCATTGCCAGCATGTAATCTCCAACAATCCCTAACCCCCCACTTAATCATCTGTCTGTTTTATCAAAAAAAATTTCGCTGGACTTCTTTTTTCTCTGTATTACAACAGTTTATTTTGATAATATGTCACTGAGAAAATTTGCAAAGCTGGAATCTTTTCTTTGATTTTGTGGTGAGTAAATAGTTGTTTTCTGGAGAAATATAGTTATATTTGTAAATAGTGGAAGGGGATGATTGTGAGTGAAAATCAGTAGGACATGCTTAGGGAATTTATTGGTAAATTGCACTATCAAATGGTAAATCTGCATTTTAAATATCAGTACGCTCTTGGACGTGTCCTTACTGAGCATATCGCTTCATTTAAGCTCATCTTATAGGCATATTGTCCAATTCAAACTAATAATTAGTACTAGAAGTTCTCTATATTTTTTATTGGCATACAGATTTCATATATGACTAAAAGATCCTAGAAAACATAAAACCTAAAGTAAATGCACTAACGTGCCTAAACATAGTCTCAAGTAGAGGTGGCAAAATGGTTTAAAAAAAACAGTTATCCACCCATATTATCCATCAGAAAATGGGTTGGATAATGAACCATTTAAAAACGGGTCGAATATGGATAAAGAACCATATTATCCCCTTAGAAAATGGTTAACCAAATGGATAACCAATGAATAACTACTGTGCTTAACTTTTACATTTGTAAAGCCTCAAATTGGAGTTCCTCAAGTTTTGAAGACAAGGAATTCTCTCATAAGTGATCATATTTAAGAAGCCATGGATAATATGGATATCCATATTATATGCCGGATAAACCCATTTTTATCCGTCTCAAATACGGGTCGGGCCGGATAATTTATCCGTTTTGACCCGCTCATAACCGATCCGACCCCCCCGTTTGCCACCCCTAGTCTCAAGTAATTATTGCATTCTCCCATTGTGCCCCATTTTCGCGAGGTCCGTATGCATTCCAAGAGATTGTAAGTATTTCAAGACAACTTCATTCCATGTTGTTCTAGGCCTGCCTCTTGTACTTCTAGCACCTTTACTCGCCATAGTTTCGCACCTTCAAACTAGTGCATTTGGAGGTCGGCGCAAGACATTTCCAGACCATGTCAAGCGGCCTTCTCTCATTTGTGCACTATGGCCCATGCATAACTAGTCTGTGAACCAAACAATCCCTTGTTGTTATACTATCATGAAATTCTCTTCTTTGTGCATTCTTTCCTTCCTCTTTCTCTTCTAGGTACTTCTTATAATTCTAACATGTAGTTTTGCAGCTTTAATAAAAGAGAAGAGGATTTCCCGTCATTGCGCGAGTACAATGATTATTTAGAGGAAGTGGAGGATATGAGTAAGTTTCATTTACTGATTTGCGGAAGTTGAAAATCTTAACTTTTTGCTTAATGAAATGCTGTCATTTGCAGTATTCAATTTAATTGAAGGAATAGATGTTCCTGCTATTGAGGCAAAGATTGCACAGTACCAGAGAGAAAATGCAGAACAAATCATGATTGCTCAAGCACGTAAGGTTCGTCCTTATGATACTCTGGTTGTCATAGAAAGGATATAGTTTGTAGTAACTGCTGCATGCGAAGCATTAGTATTTTGTGAACTGCTCTCTCTCTAATCATATAGTGCTCTGTGGTGAACTAGGCTGAAGAATATGCAGCAGCCTTGGCAGCCAGCAAGGGACAGCCTACACAGCCTGATGGTGATGCAGTGAGTTCATCTAATGATTCACACTCTTAAGATTTATGTTTATTTACTGATTATGGTATACCCTGGTCAAGTATCTTGGAAACTTCTTAGTGTTCAGCAAGCGGCATAAGCATCTCAAATTTCCGGCTTCCGCATTTTCTAATTTTAACTTTCATGTTGATGAATAAGTTTACTGTTGGCGGAGTCCGTGATAGTATAGGACAGCTTTCTCTAACTTCTCTTCCTTCCCAATTTCACTTGTTTTACAGAAAATAAGAATTAATTGGAATATGGATACTATCTACCAACTAAAAAAGTATTTTGGAATAACCTATGTACTCATCTTTCTTTCCCATTTTCTGTGATTGTACCAGGGGTTAAGATGCATGACCTTATACAGTACAGAGATATTTATCAGCCTTAATATAAACTGAGAAGTATGAGTTAAAAGCCCGACAACACAAGGTTATACAGTTTAGTTGACTAAAAATAATCGAATCCCCTATCCCCTTTAATCAATAGAGAAGCATATATATCTGGCTCAAATCACAACTATCTTCCCTTGAGTTTCTCTTGCCGTATGCGCCTTTCTTTCTGTGACCTTGGTTAATCCCTGGTGCATGTATCATTGTCATATGCTGGTGTATAAACTATAGCCAGGCTATGTATGTCACAAGCATGCAAATGGCAGACATGTAGGCCATGGTGCATAAGCAAAACGCCATCAACCAAGTGCCTGAACTTCCAACCTGCCCATGCATAAGCCAGGCTTCGTTTTCTTTCTTTCTTTCTTCTTTTTAGTTATTTATACAATTGATTTTTTTTTTGATGAAGTATTTATACAATTGAATATCTCATTAATGTCGCATCAAATTGGTGTTGCATTGCAATTTATGAATTTATAGCAAAGCTATATTAAATTCAACCATCTATTATACAATACGAAACATCCTTTATATACCTTAAGTCTATGTTTCTTTCATGTCCCTCATAATTTCTCTCTACATGCTTGTCCCATATCAGATAGCAACCTCCTCAAGGTACTGGTGCCATTCATACTTTGTCAGGATCACCTTCCTCAGTAGGGCTTGGTCTTTGCATGCAAATTTCCATAAGTTTGATCCAGGAATGCCAATCCTCCTGCCTCAATTAGGAAGTATCCTATCCCGCCCTAATAGATGGTTTTATCCTTTGCTCCATCTCTCCATTAGTTTTGCCTTTCTCATTCTCACTAGCAAGGGAGTATTGAATAATGACATCAAAATGTGTAGGAATACTTGAGAGCTACCGACTTCATCAATGTTTTTTTTTATCTCCCTTCGATAAATATTGTTTTTGGAGGGGCGTGCCCACTATCCCGAGTTTCGAAGGCTGCGGTTGGTCCTAAGGTTTGGCCCCATACGGATTTCTTGGTCATTAATAAAAAAAATTGTTTTTTTGGCCTTCGAATCTCCTTTCAATTTTCTGTTTGATGGGTTTTCGAAGTTTAACATCTTGAACTTACCTCCTAGAGGCAAGCCCTAGCATGTTGTGGGGAGATTAGTCAAACTGTTGATGCTAGCTGTTACGCGGCGCCTTCCTGAGATGCTTTGGAAGGGCGACGTAAGGCTAAGCAACCAATG
>ML281374.1:583-22212 GCA_005239495.1 Nicotiana undulata | reverse complement strand
CACACGCGAACGCATAGTGTAAACATGGGTTGGGGGCTGGGTACCAATTTATTCACTGCGAACTCGGACCCTGAGCCGCGATCGCGATGCACCGTGTCATCAAGCTCTATGATCGCATTCTTTGCTTCACGATCGCGTAGGTCTAAGCCTAGTACTCTCCGCGATCGCAGGGTACCTGTCGCGATCGCGAAGGCCAATTTCGCCCAGTTATTAAAAAGTCCAAAATCAGAATGTTCATTACGGGATTTTACAAAACTTCACAACCCCCTTCTTCTCCAAACCCCATAGGCGACCCTTGAAGAATTATTCCACCATAACCTCTTAGGTAAGTGATTCTAACATTGTTTTCTTCCATTTTCATCAACAATCATTAGATATAGGACTAAAATCATGGAATTTAAGGATAGAAATTGGGGTTTTGGGTAGAGTTAAGGCTTTTTGAATATTTGGGAATTTGACCCGTTTTGGGGTCGGATTTCAAAACAAATTGTTTATTCGGGCTCGTGGGGGAATGGGCGATCGGGTTTTGGTCCGAACCTCGTGTTTGGACCAAGCAGGCCCGGGGTCGAATTTTGGAATTTTTGGAAGAATGTTGGGAAATCTATGATTAGGCTTTGGAATTGAATTGTTGAGTAATCATTGATGTTATTGAGTCAATTTTGTCTAGATACGATTGTTTCAGAGTCGAGTCGAGAGGAAAAGCGGTGCTAGAGGCTTGATTTGCATTCTTGGAGCCGATGTAAGTGTTTGGCCTAACCTTAGCTTGAGGGAATATGTATAGAGTCTTATTTGCTATGTGTTATTCCATGTACAACGTATAAGTGAGGTGAAAGGTACCTATATGTTGTGGTCGAGCATGCCCGTGAGTCGAACCTGATGATTTATAGTGTTCTTTGATATTCTCTGTGTAATGAATTAACTGTCATTCTGGAAGTGATACCTTGAGGTTAATTCATGATGTAGAATGTTATTGATTATTCGTTTGGTTGAGGATTATTTGTTAATGTATACCTCCGAGTGAGATTGGTTATAACTGAGTCGCTTGCCGTGACAGTAGAATCCTTGTTGATTATTTCTGTACATTTGAGGTTTCTTATTATTGTCTTTCCTGTCGATTGTTGCTTTTACATATGTTATGCACGAGGGGACATTCCGTGCCGAGTGATTATTATTTATGCACGAGGGGACATTCCGTGTCGAGTGATTATTTATTTATTTATGCACGAGGGGACATTTCGTGCCGAGTGATTATTATTTATGCACGAGGGGACTTTCCGTGCCGAGTGATTGTGAGGTTATGCACGAGGGGACATTCTATCATGATACTCCCCACTGATACGAGACCAGGTTCATCACTTTGGTCCGACATGCTATCATGATACTCCCCACTGATCGAGAGAGAGTGGGGAGGTTTATTGAGGGTCTAGCTCAGCCTATCAGACTTCAGATGGCCAGGGAGGCAGGTACTGATATCTCCTTTCAGGATGTGGTCCATGTGGCCAGGCGTATTGAGATGGTCTTATCACAGGGCAGTGGTCAGGGGTCTGACTAGAGACCTCGTCATTTCGGCCGATTCAGTGGTGCCTCATCTGTAGGCAGAGATTCCTTTGGCAGAGGTGATCCTCCTAGGCCTTTCCAGTCGGCACTTCAGGTATCCCGCAGTGCACCATCAACTCCTATCAGTGCACCGCCGATTCAGAGCTTTCAGGGTGGTCATTCTGGTCGTCAGGGACAGTTCCAGGGTCAGTATTCTCAGCAACCGAGGTCTTTCTCTTGCGGTGGTACCGGGCATATTTCCAGGTTTTGCCCCCGAGGTTTTGGTGGTCCTCAATATCAGGGTTCCCGTGCCATGGTTCTCGCATCAGGTGCACCCCGCCCCCTCAGCCAGATAGGGGTGGTGGTCGTGGTGCTAGAGGTGGAGGTCAGACTCATAGAGGTGGAGGGCAGGCCACGAGAGGCAGAGGTCAGCCCGCAGTAGGTCGACCCAGAGATGTTCAGGTTGGAGGGGCTCCGCCTCGGTGCTATGCTATTCCTGCCAGGCTTGAGGCTGAGGCTTCTGATGCGGTTATTATAGGTATGGTTTCAATTTGCAGCCGAGATGCTTCGGTTTTATTTGATCCGGGTTTTACATACTCCTATGTGTCTTCATATTTTGCTCCTTATCTGAGTATGCCCTGTGATTCCCTGAGTACTTCCATATATGTGTCTACCCCGGTGGGTGATTCTATTGTGGTAGATCGAGTCTACCGTTCATTCTTAGTAGTTATTGGTGGTCTGGAGACTCAGGTAGATCTTTTGCTTCTTGATATGGTCGACTTCGATGTTATATTGGGGATGGATTAGCTATCTCCCTACCATGATATTCTGGACTGTCACGCCAAGACTGTGACTTTGGCCTTACCAGGAGTACCTCATTTGGAGTGGAGAGGGACTCCTAGTCATTCTTCTGGTAGAGTTATTTCATATATGAAGGCTCGGCGCATGGCCGAGAAGGGTTGTTTGGCCTATTTGGCCTATGTTCGTGATTCTAGTACTGAGGTTCCTTCTATATAGTCTGTCCCCTGGTTCGTGAGTTTCCATAGGTATTCCCTGCTGACCTGCCGGGTATGCCACCCGACAGGGATATTGATTTTTGCATTGAGTTGGCTCCGGGAACTCAACCCATTTCTACTCCGCCGTATCGTATGGCCCCGCCGGAGTTGAAGGACCAGTTGCAAGATTTGTTGGATAAAGGCTTCATTAGGCCTAGTGTTTCTCCTTGGGGTGCCTCAGTGTTGTTCGTTAAGAAGAAATATGGCTCAATGAGGATGTGTATTGACTACCGGCAGTTGAATAAGGTTACTATTAAGAATAAGTATCCTTTGCCGAGGATTGATGATCTATTTGACCAGCTTCAGGGTGCTATGATGTTTTCCAAGATAGACTTGAGATATGGTTACCATCAGCTGAGGATTAGGGCGTCTGATGTCCCTAAGACAGCCTTTCGCATTGGTATGGGCATTATGAGTTCTTGATGATGTCATTTGGATTGACAAATGCCCCCGCTGCTTTTACGGAGTTGATGAACCGAGTGTTCAGGCCCTATTTGGACTCGTTTGTTATAGTCTTCATTGATGATATTTTGATTTACTCCCGTAGCCGAGAGGAGCATGAACAACACCTTCGAGTCGTCCTCCAGACTCTGAGGGATAGTCAGTTGTATGCCAAATTTTCCAAGTGTGAGTTCTGGTTGAGTTCGGTTACATTTCTAGGCCATGTGGTATCATCATAGGGTATTCAGGTGGATCCTAAGAAGATTTCAGCAGTCAGAGCTTGGCCTAGACCTACTTCAGCTACAAAGATTCAGAGTTTCTTGGGATTAGCAGGTTATTATCGCCGGTTTGTGGAGGGATTTTCATCTATCACAACCCTGATGACCAGGTTGACCTAGAAGGGTGCCCAGTTCAGGTGGTCAGATGAGTGTGAGGCGAGCTTTCAGAAGCTCAAGACGGCCTTGACCACGGCACCGGTGTTAGTTTTTCCCACAGGTTCAGGGCCATATACCGTGTATTGCGATGCTTCATGAGTTGGACTTAGTGTAGTGTTGATGCAGGATGGCAAGGTTATAGCCTATGCTTCACGTCAGTTGAAGGTTCATGAGAAGAACTATCCAGTTCATGATTTGGAGTTGGCAGCTATTGTTCATGCGCTGAAGATTTGGAGGCACTATCTGTATGGGGTGCCATGTGAGGCGTTCACGGACCATAAGAGTTTGCAGTATCAGTTCAAGCAGAAAGAGTTGAATATGAGGTAGAGGAGATGGTTAGAGCTGTTGAAGGATTATGACATTACCATCTTATATCATCCGGGGAAGGCCAATGTGGTGGCCAATGCTTTGAGCCGGAAGTAAGCCAGCATGGGTAGTCTTGCCTACCTATCAGTCGGAGAGCGACCGTTTGCGTTGGATGTTCAAGCTTTGGCCAACCGGTTTATGAGATTGGAGGTTTCTGAGACTGGCAGTGTTTTGGCCCATATTGTGGCCCGTTCTTCATTGTATGATCGTATTCGGTCCAGGCAGTATGATGATCGTCATTTATGTGTTCTTAGAGATACGATCCGGCACGGAGGTGCCAAGCAGGTCACAGTTGATGATGAGGGAGTTATGAGAATGCATGGCCGTATTTGTGTGCCTGATGTTGATGGTATTCGTGAGTTGATATTGCAGGAGGCCCACAGTTCCCGGTATTCCATCTATCCGGGCTCCGCAAAGATGTACCAGGACTTGCGACAGCATTATTGGTGGCGGAGGATGAAGAAGGATATTGTAGCCTATGTAGCTCGGTGCTTGAACTGTCAGCAGGTTAAGTACGAGCACCAGAGACCCGGTGGTTTGATGCAGCGGATTGAGCTTCCCGAGTGGAAGTGGGAGCATATCACCATGGATTTTGTAGTTGGACTCCCACGGACTAGAGGATGTTTGATGCGGTGTGGTTCATTGTGGATAGGCTGACCAAGTCAGCGCACTTCATTCCTGTATCAGTTTCGTATTCTTCAGAGAAGTTGGCAAAGATCTATATGAGGGAGATTGTTCGATTGCATAGCGTGCACGTGTCCATTATATATGACCGAGATAATCAGTTTACCTCCCATTTATGGAGAGTATTTCAGCGTGAGTTGGGCACACAGGTTGATTTGAGCACAACGTTTCATCCTCAGACAGACGGATAGTCCGAGCGTACTATTCAGATCTCGGAGGATATGTTACGAGCGTGTGTCATTGATTTTGGGGGTTCATGGGACCAGTTTTTGTCTTTAGCTAAGTTTGCCTACAACAACACCTATCAGTCGAGCATTCATATGGCTCCGTATGAGGCGTTGTATGGTAGGCGGTGTCGGTCGCCAGTCGGGTGGTTTGAGCTGGGAGAGGCTAGATTGTTGAGTTCGGAGTTAGTCCAGGATGCCTTGGACAAGGTGAAGGTCATTCAGGATAGACTTCGTACAACTCAGTCCAGGAAAAAGAGTTATGCGGATCGTAGAGTTCGAGATTTGGCATTTATGATAGGAGACCGGGTCTTCCTTCGGGTGTCGCCCATGAAGGGCGTGATGAGATTCAGAAAGAAGGGCAAGTTGAGCCCTAAGTACATTGGTCCATTTGAGATTTTGGATAAGGTAGGAGAGGTGGCCTACAAACTTGCTTTGCCACCGAGTTTATAAGCCGTGCACCCGGTGTTTCACGTATCTATACTTCGGAGGTATATTGCAGATCCGTCTCATGTACTTGACTTCAGCGGTGTCCAATTGGACAAGGATTTGACTTATGAGGAGGAGCCGGTAGCCATATTAGCTCGGCAGGTTCGTCAGTTGAGATCGAAGAGTTATCCTTCGGTTCGTGTTCAGTGGAGAGGTCAGCCTGTTGAGGCAGCTACCTGGGAGTCCGAGTCCGATATGCGGAGCCGATATCCCTATATTTTCCCCTATTTAGGTACCATTCTATGTCCGTTCAAGGATGAACGTTTGTTTTAGAGGTGGAGATTGTGATGACCCAAAATGTCATCCCGTGTAATGTTAGCTAAATCTGTGTTCTGAGACCATGAAAGCCTCCACTTATCTCACTTCGATGTGCGTGCGCAGTCTGGGCGTATAGCCGGGAAGCCGTTAAGTGGAAAATTGAATAAATATTGAATTTATGATAATTATTTGAATAAAGTTGACTTTGCTCAACATTTTTGGTAAACGGACCCGGACCCATGATTTGACGGTCCTGGAGGGTCCGTAGGAAAATATGGAACTTGGGCGTATGCCCGGAATCGAATTCCGAGGTCCCAAGTCCGAGAAATGAATTTCTAAAGAAAATTGATTTCTGAAAAATATAAAGGTTTTGAAAATGAGATTTGATGTGAAACCTGTGATAACGGGCTCGTATTATGG
The DNA here is from genome assembly GCA_005239495.1 of Nicotiana undulata. Classification (NCBI taxonomy): domain Eukaryota; kingdom Viridiplantae; phylum Streptophyta; class Magnoliopsida; order Solanales; family Solanaceae; genus Nicotiana; species Nicotiana undulata. The sequence goes on along the minus strand of ML281374.1, from coordinate 16,305 downwards.
TTCCGGAGCCCGGAACAGGTTCAATATGTTTATTATGTGTCATCTGTGAAATTTGGTAAGAAACGGACTTAGTTTGACGTGATTCGGACAAAAAATGGAAAATTTGAAGTTTAAGAAGTTTTGGAGAAATTTTATAGATTTTGAGGTTTAATTCGTTGTTTTTGAGGTTAATTTAGTGATTTTATTGCTCGAATAAGTCCGTAGGATGTTTTTGAGGTTGAGTGCATATTTGGTTTTGAGGCCCGAGGGCTCGGGTGAGTTTCGGGTAGGTGTCGGAGTGTAAAACTTAGGAAAATTTCTGGTGTTGCTGCAGAATCTGGTGTCCAGTTATTCCTTNCAGTCGCGATCGCGGAGCCTGGGGGGCAGTGCTCTACGCGATCGCGGAGAGCCACACGCGAACGCATAGTGTAAACATGGGTTGGGGGCTGGGTACCAATTTATTCACTGCGAACACGGACCCTGAGCCACGATCGCGATGCACCGTGTCATCAAGCTCTGCGATCGCATTCTTTTCTTCGCGATCGCGTAGGTCTAAGCCCAGTACTCTCTGCGATCGCAGGGGACCTGTCGCGATCGCGAAGGCCAATTTCGCCTAGTTATTAAAAAGTCCAAAATCACAATGTTCATTACGGGATTTTACAAAACTTCACAACCCCCTTCTTCTCCAAACTCCATAGGCGACCCTTGAAGAATTCTTCCACCATAACCTCTTAGGTAAGTGATTCTAACATTGTTTTCTTTCATTTTCATCAACAATCATTAGATTCTAGGCCTAAAATCATGGAATTTAAGGGTAGAAACTGGGGTTTTGGGTAGAGTTAGGGTTTTTTGAATATTTGGGAATTTGACCTCGTTTTGGGGTCGGATTTCAAAACAAATTGTATATTCAGGCTCGTGGGGGAATGGGTGATCGGGGTTTGGTCCGAACCTCGTGTTTGGACCAAGCGGGCCCGGGGTCGAATTTTGGAAATTTTGGAAGAATGTTGGGAAATCTATGATTAGGCTTTGGAATTAAATTATTGAGTAATTATTGATGTTATTGAGTCAATTGTGTCTAGATACGATTGTTTCGGAGTCGAGTTCGAGAGGAAAAGCGGTGCTAGAGGCTTGATTTGCATTCTTGGAGCCGATGTAAGTGTTTGGCCTAACCTTAGCTTGAGGGAATAGGTATAGAGTCTTATTTGCTATGTGTTATTCCATGTCCAACGTATAGGTGAGGTGACGGGTACCTATATGTTGTGGTCGAGCATGCCCGTGAGTCGAACTTGATGATTTATATAGTGTTCTTTGATATTCTCTGTGTAATGAATTAACTGTCATTCTGGAAGTGATACATTGAGGTTAATTCATGATGTAGAATGTTATTGATTATTCGTTCGGTTGAGGATTATTTGTTAATTTATACCTTCGAGCGAGATTGGTTATAGCTGAGTCCCTTGCCGGGACGGTAGAATCCTTTTTGATTATTTCTGTACATTTGAGGTTTCTTATTATTGTCTTTCATGTCGATTGTTGCTTTTACATATGTTATGCACGAGGGGACATTCCGTGCCGAGTGATTGTGAGGTTATGCACGAGGGGACATTCCGTGCCGAGTGATTATTTATTTATTTATGCACGAGGGGACATTCTGTGCCGAGTGATTATTTATTTATTTATGCACGAGGGGACATTCCGTGCCGAGTGATTATTTATTTATTTATGCACGAGGGGACTTTCCGTGCCGAGTGATTATTATTTATGCACGAGGGGACTTTCCGTGCCGAGTGATTGTGAGGTTATGCACGAGGGGACATTCCGTGCCGTTTCTGTTTATTTACCTGTTCAGAGCCGTTGATTCCTGATGTTATTTATACATCTCAACTGCTGTCTTGTTCTGTTATTTCAGTTAGTTGTTGCCCGTTTATCCCCAACATGTTCTCCCCGTTGTTGTATTTATTTGCTTATTTCCTGTCATTATTTCCAGTTACATTATTGAATTGCACATGTGTTATTTGTTGTCGTGTCCTAGCCTCGTCACTACTTCGCCGAGGTTAGGCTCGACACTTACTCAGTACATGGGGTCAGTTGTACTGATGCTACACCTGCACTTCTTTATATTGTGCATATTATAGCGCCGGACCCAGTGGACAATGATACATGGAGTAGCCTTCAGTCCACGACGACATTGAGGTAGTCCTGCAGGCGTCCGCAGACCTTGGCATCTCCTCTTTCCTTTTTCTCATCTTCTGTCTTATCCTGTAATTCCAAAACAGTTGTATTCACTTATTTCAGACCATTGTATTTAGTGAAATCTTAGATTGTTCGTGAGATTGTGATACCGGTTTCTGGGGTTGTAATTGAGGAAGTTTTTATGAGGTTTATCATTAGAGTTCTTGAATTTATTAATCTTCCGCATTCTTTAATTATAATTGCTGTAGTTATTGTTGTTAGTTCAATTGTAAACCAGTAAACTTAATTAAACGTTGGCTTGTCTAGCGGGTTCAACGTTAGATGCCATCACAACCTGAATGTGGAATTTCGGGTCGTGACAAGTATCAATAACTGGGGGATGATTGATTTTATTTGGCATGGCATCACTACTGGAAAATTTACCTATGGCTACGCATGGAAAACCGTTCCAATAGGTAAGTCAACCGTTACCATAGGTGTATTGCAAGGGTTCAGCGCCCGTTCCTCAAGATGTCGTGCCGATAGAGCTTATGGAACGATTCGGATAATAGTTGCTATAGACCCTCTATCGCAATGATTTTCCTTCTTCCTGTTGGAACAATTATTCTTATCAACCGCAACGGTTAATAACCGTTACCATAACATTAACTGCAACAGTCAATAACCGTTACTATATCTATTGAACCATTACGTGTATTTCACAAATGGCAACGATTTCTTTAAGATGTTGCAACGATTGAAATACCTATCCCACGAATTTTAGATTATTTTGGAACGGTTTGCAGGTCCTATGGCAACAGTTCTATTACATATTGCAACGGTTTTTTGATTTTTGGAACGGTTTGCAAGTCCTATGGCAACGGTTGAACTACCTATTGTAACGGTTTTTATATCATTTTGGAACGGTTTGCAGGTCCTATGGCAACAATTTTGTTAGCTGTAACAATTTTATTGAATTGAAAATAGTGCCCCCTATTTTATTGAATTGAAAATAGTGCCCCTATATATATACAATAAACTATAAAAATACTAAAATTGATATAAATAACAAAATGAAACTATTCATAATCCAAATTGTCCGACAAACATAATAATAAATCCATAGATAGTGATGAAACCAATAACATACATTTGATAATTTCAAGATCAAAAGTTTTAAAAAGTTTTGATAACAAATATTTCTAGAAACCGCCACATGGATCTACAACAATCAACAATTCAAAATTCAAGTAAGGTCTAGATCTTCATCACTGCCGCCGTCTTCTATCTCTTCATCTACTCGACCTACAAAGAGTACAAAATGAAATTTGCAAAATAGATTATACTCAGACCAAAGATAAATATAAATACAAGTTTAGCATGACAATCGAGCTAATAAAAGAATCCTTCAACAGATTACAAACTGGAATATAGATGAAGGTTGGAGTAGCTGGTCCTTGTTGTATGGATATTAAGTGATTTTATGACTTTCTTTCTTTCTTTCTTATATTTTGAGAAACAGATTTGAAATCCATAATGCCTCCAAGTCTTGGCTCTTGCCAGATTACTCTTGGTCTAGATTATGCCCAGCTTCAAGTGCGAATCCCAATTACCAATGAATTGGAATGACAAACGAATGCCTTGATCTTCCTTCATATTGGTTCTTAATTTACGAATAAACTGAAGCGAAGCCATGTCATTTAGAAGCTTGATAGTATATATGATGTATGCTGTAAGTAAGAAGAGCAAAATTCAACGAATGACTTTTTACATCTCTTTTAAACGCATATTTAGAAGAGAGCTAATGATAACTATGAACTACCCAGGGTCTTGGGTCAATCCTAATAGCAAGAACCAGAATGCCCAGAAAGTAGCTAACGAAAGAGGTCGAATTCAACTAGCAGTTTGAATATGTCATGCAAATTACATGAATACACCAAACAAAAATTACTAAGCTTAATAGGAAAGTTTGCAGGGCTTCCATGAACGCGTACCAACTAAGCAGAAAAAGAAATAGATAAGCTTTGAATGTTAATGAACTAACTAGATAAGCATTCACTACAGAAGAAAGCACCAAAGGCAGAATCATCCAACTCTAACCCATTAGAATTTTCAAATAGCCAATACTTCTTTCCCGAAAAGTCATACTCCTATTCAGTTTCCTGTAGACTGTAGTGCAAGTAAAAAAGTTGAATGTGATATGTTTCGTTCATATAGTTTACTAATTTGATTTCCTGTACAAGCCGAAGGACAAGTAACATGTTCCTTTTGTAGTGTGCCACATAACATGATCTCATCATCGTTGGCACACAACATCTTGCTGTACGAATGAAAACTTTTCCAACTTGTAACAATTTTTACCCATTTCTTTACTCAATACACAAAATCTGGAATACTATGTGATTCATTTTCTTCTTATAAGTTGGAAAAGTTTATAATTTGATAAATCTGGAATCAGGACATACTATTTCTATGAATTTGCTAGAGATGAACAACATGTTGCATTAGTGGTTGCTGTTAACAATGGAAAGGTATCTTGTTCCATCTTGTTTTATAAGGGCTGTTTGTAATTTTCTGCAGTTTCATCAAGATCTATAGCCGTATTGGAAACAGCCTCCCTATGTCAATTCTACCAACGGATGCAACACATTATCTAAGGCACTGGATCACTCTAATTTATCAAAATAGCTAATGCACAAGAACATTAACAGATAAAACAAAGAATGCAGCAAATCCAACATACTAGCTAGTAACTGAAAGATTGATACTCTTATATGCTAAAATGCATACAAGACCAAAAGTAAAAAACAACAAACCAAGTAACCATTCTTAGTAGTTGTGCTAGTCTTGGTCAATATCAAGCTAACCCTTCTCAAATGAATTTGATGTGGTGGAGTTGTAACTTCAATAAAGAAACACAAACAGAAACTCTACAGTATAATAAAGAACGGGGAGAGAATAATGCCATAATTACCCTATTGATGGTTCGAGAGACTTCAAAACCCACTGTTGGATTAGTTGCAGATGTTGAATTAAATAGCGGACCTAAACCACCAACAAGACAACAAAAATAAATTTAGGTTCAGGTATGAAAACGATAAAGAAGAACCACATGTGCTTTTCAGTAAATCTAGCATTTCTACTACAATTGAAATTATCCTCTTATTTGACATTGTCCAAATAGGAAGATCCAGAACAAGATGTATTTAAATAGTTTGGACTGGATGAACTTTAGTCTTCCTAACTCAAATTAGCCATCTCAATATCAAAAATACTATTTACTTAATATACTATGTGATTGAATATATTTTTGATACATATAGATATCTACATAGGTATAATAAAGAATATACCTCTATAGACACAAAAAGAAGATTCTCAGAGGAATATCAAAGTAGAAATTGGCCACAAATAAAATATCACTAGCCATTTTTATATTATCGAAAATTAAGTTATTTTTACATAGCGAAACAAATTGTACCTGCACAAACTTGCATGTTCAAGCTCCAATAAACTACTAAAAGCTAAGGTTATGACATAAAATATTTGACACAAAACTCATATACATCAAACACAGATTTTAGCACAAGAAAAAAGTAGCTGAAAATTCACACAAAATCCCTAATTCAACTGAAAAAACCATAAGAAAACCCAAAAATAAGACCGGATTTCTTGATTAAGAACCAGAAAGTGAAAAGAGAGCAAAAAAATCTTATTACCTTAGTATTTGGATCTTCAAATTATTTCTCCGATCTTCGATTGTAACCTTTACACAACAAGTTGACCTAAGCCCTTCAAAGGATACAAACCCTTTGCACAAAATCTTAGTTTCTCAGATTCATTCTACACTTAATCAAACTAAACCTCGATTTTTCGTTACTCATGTCAGCATTCTCACTTCTGATATCTCCAGGTCTTGTCACCAAAAACCTTCCCCGTTTGACAGAATGTTCCGCTACTGACACTTGAAAAAGCAGCTTTCAAGGTCTCGTCGCTTCGGTGAATCACTTGAGCCCTGATACATTTTCGGTGCCATGGAGCTAGACCAGTGAGCTATTACACTTTCTTCAAAGGATGGCTGCTTCCAAGCCCACCTCCTAGTTGTCATTGCTCGATCACTTCCTTTTCCACTAAGTGGAAACTCTAAATTAAAAGAGGATTAAGAGTTTTTCAGGTCATCGGAGAGAGAGATGGGGTTATCAAAGTTTTTAGAGAGAGATGGGGGGAATCGGCGATTTTGAAGAGGAAAAAGAAGATTCTTGCAGAGAATTGCTCAGCGCCAGTGAAGAAGAAGGCTTAATGTGGCATTGGGGATATCGGCGTTGGGGTATACACAGTAAGTATAACACAAATGCTTTTTTATTTAATATTTAGGTTATTAAAATCATTTAAAAAATAAATAAATAGGGGATACTTGGCGGGTTAACAAAAATTCAGGGGGAAAATAAAGAGGAAAATAAATAACCGTTCCAATAGCTATTTTTACTAAAGATGCGTTCCAGTAGATTGTTTTATTGGGACGGTTTATATAACCGTTGCGTTAGATAAATCTATGACAACGATTTTTTACAATTGCAACGATTGTATAGTTAAAGTGTGCTGGTATCACTTAAATGCTACTGTAACGGTTGTAACCGTTACCATATATGTTCTATGGCAACAATTGTTGAACCGTTGCTAAAATTATTGTTGCCATAGACCCATTTTCTGGTCATGCATGACAAGGTTTGAGTCGTGAAACATGAAAAGTGGGGTGGATAGTAATGTGAGAAGGGAGTGAAAGTTTATAGGCAACTGTACCAATTTTCTATAAGATCTGGTATGGACCATAATACTTAGCTGAAAGTTTAGAAAATGAATGATTAGAGAGGGTGATCTGTCGATAGGGCTGAAACTTGAGATAGACCCCATCTCCTTCCTTGAAGTTTATGTCATCTCGATGCTTGTTGGTTAAATTTGACATCCTTTGTTGTGCCCTATGAATATGAAACTTCAGCAGTTGAACCTTCAATTCCCTAGTGGTGAGACTTCTATCCACTTCTTCATCAGCAACATCACCAGGCAGATAAGGCAGATGGATAGAAGGAGGCTGCCCATAAAGAGCTTCAAATGGTGTAGTTTGAATGGCTGAATGGAAGGTGGTGTTATACCACAACTCTGCCAGTGATAAGTAAGAAGCCCAATCCTGCTGACTATCAACATAGAAACACCTTAGATAAGTCTCCACAGTCCTATTAAGCACCTCAGTTTGACCATCAGTTTGAGGATGGTATGATGTGGAGGTACTGAGGGTGACACCTTGCATGGCAAAAAGATCCTGCCAAATCTTGCTGACAAATATTGGATCCTTGTCACTAATTATGTTTTCTGGCATGCCATGTAGCTTGTAAACATGATCCAAGAATACCTGTGCCATATAAGTGGCTGTGTAGGGATGGCTGAGGGCAATGAAATGACCATACTTGGTAAGCCTGTCAACCACTACCAGTATGGTTGTTTCCCCTTTGGACTTAGAAAGTCCATCAATGAAATCCATGCTGATGCTGGACCAAGCAGTGTTAGGGATCTGTAATGGCTGGAGCAAGCCCGGATAGGCACTACTATTATACTTACTCCTTTGTCATGTTGCACACTACCTCACATAGGTTGCCACATCTTCCTTGAGCCCCTTCCAATAGAAAAGATTAGACAAATTTTTGTAGGTGTTCTCTATCCCAGAGTGACCCCCTATAGGCTTATCATGCCATATCTGAAGGATATCTTTCCTCAAAGAACTATCATTGCCCACTACCAGCTTGCCTTTCCTCCTCAGCTGTTGGTTCATAAATGTGTACCCATTCTGCTCCACTCATTGTTCTTGAATTTGAGTTATGATCTCTGCTACTTCCTTGTCTATTACCCAGTTTTCCTTGATCCTTTGAAAGAGCTCATGATTAGTTGAAAGAGCCAATTCCCCTGATGGAATCCTAGATAGAGAGTCAACTGCCTTGTTTTCTCTCCCCTTTTGTATTCTATCACAAAATCAAATTGCACGAGTTTAGCTATCCACTTCATCTGTGATCCAGTGTGAAGCTTCTGGTCCAATAAGAACTTCAGTGCCTTTTGGTCAGTTCTCACCACAAAATGCCTTCCCATTAAGTATTATGCCCATTTTGTCACAACCATGACAAGAGCTAACAGCTCCTTGTCATAAACTGACTAGGCTTGGTGCCTCCCTGATATACCCTTGTTGAGGTAGGCTATGGGATGACCATTTTCCATCAGCACAACCCCAATACCATAGTCACATGCATCAGTTTCTACTATAAGATAAGCATACTGTTTGGAAGTGCCAGCACAGGTGTTGAAGTGAGGGCTAATTTCAACTTGTTGAATGCTTCTTCTGCCTTGTTAGACCACTGGAACCCATCTTGTTTTAGCAATTCTGTCAATGGTTTGCCGGTCACTCCATAATGCTTGATGAATCTTCTATAGTAGCCTGTCAGCCCCAGGAACCCCCGTAGTTCCCTAACATTGGACATGACTGTACTGCTGCAATTTTCTTGGGGTCAGTAGCTACCCCTTCAGCTAATATAATGTGCCCCAAGTATTCAATTTTGTCAGCACCAAAAGAACATTTAGATTTCTTTTCAAACAGTTTGTGTTTCACTAACAACTCAAATGTCATCCTAAGATGGATCAAGTGTTCAGAGATGTTCTTGTTGAACACTAAAATATCATCAAAGAATACTAATATGAATTTCCTGAGGTGGTCCTTGAACACATTATTCATCAGTCTCTGAAAGCAGGAAGGAGCATTGGTAAGCCAAAAAGGCATTACCAAATACTCATAGTGCCCTGAATGGGTTCTGAATGCTGTCTTAGCTATATATTCTGTAGTCATCCTGATCTGGTGGTATCCATATCTAAGATCTATCTTGGTATAGATCTGTGAACCACCCAACCCATCCAAAAGTTCTTCTATGATTGGAATGGGAAACTTGTCTTTGATGGTAGCCTTGTTTAAGCCTATGTAGTCAACACATAACCTCCAACTTCCATCCTTCTTTCCTACCAAAACTACTGGGGAGGCATAAGGGCTGGAACTTGGCTGCACAATCCCCTGATCAAGCATGTCCTGCACTAACCTCTCAATGAACGGAAAGAGGGAAGTAGGGCTCCTATTGACTAAAGGTTGGTTCTTCGCTTTCCTTTAGTATATACTTCTGTGATGAAGAATACCTGTAAGTTCGGAGGTTTATGGGGTTACATCCTGCCTGCAATGGTATATTGTGGTCAAATGGTCCTATAGAGGGAGGTAACCCTTGAGGATCAGAGAATATCTGATGGTACTCCTTAATTAAAGATTGCATTTATGGAGGTAAGTTGATGTTAGTTTCTGCTTACTCCTCCTTCCTGTCCAGTACTCTCAACATAAACAGCTGCCCCATTGTTAACTAACTTGTCCAACTTCTTAGCCCCCACAGTTTTTATCTTATCTACCTCTCCCTTTAATACACACCCCTTCCCCTGATAACTATACCCCAAGTTGAGCTCCTTAAAGTTCAGCTTAAGATCTCCTAATGGAATCAACCATTGTACTCCCAGAATCAAGTCACAGGAGCCTAATGGTAGTAGCAGGAAATCTTCTGTGTAGGTAACCCCTTGCAGCAGCCAAGTCAAGTTTTTACAAAGCTCATGTGTTTGTATGTTATTCCCATCTGCCACATTGATGGTTTGAGGATTAATCCTCAAGGAAGGAATTCCCAAGCTTCTTGCTACATCATTATCAATAAAATTGTGTGTACTACCGGGGTCGACCAAAATGCTTAGTGGCCTTTTCTAGCAATAGCCGGTTACCCTCAAATTGTGGAATGTGGGCACTCAATGTAGGGCATTGACTGATATTTCACACACTTCTCCCTTCACTTCTTCTCCTGCTTCCTCTTCAACCATCTCTGCAGGCTCTTCTATCACCACTAACTCTCCTGTTTCTTCTTCCTCTTGCCCTTCTTCTTCTACTTCCAGCAAGCACAGTTGTTTAGAACCACTATACTTGTGACCAGGGAAGAATTTCTCATCATAGAAGAAAAACAGTCCCTTCTGTCTCTTTTCATTCATCTCAGCAGTAGTGAGCTTCCTTGTATTTCCCTTGTTCCAGGTAGCACCAACCTCTCTTTTAAGCATGATCCCATCTTTTTTATGGAAACCTCCTTTTGAAGTAGTTCCATAAGTGTTACCCTTAGCATGAGATGACCCTCCACTGTACAATGTGGCCTTAGTCATCTTCAGCTGGGCATTCACCTGAGCCTCGGTGTTCCTAGCTAGCTGATAAGCTTGTGGTAAGGAGAAGGGTCGATGGTTCTTCATAGTGAACCCAATTTCTGGTTTAAGACCAGTAATGAAGGCACTAATAGCATACTCTAGGAGGATATGCAACCTGATCAAGATCCTATCAAACTCCTTCTGGTAATCTTCCACCATTCCCACCTGCTTTACTAACTTAAGTTCTGACATGGGATCAACATATTCAGCTCCAAAATCTATCTATGAGAGCATACACATACTCTTCCCAGCTAGGGTAGGGTAAGTTAGATCTATTTCTTAAATATGCTAAGTGTCATTCTATAGCTAGGTCATCAAAGTGTATAGAGGCTACCTTAACCCTTTGATTATAATCAACCTCATCTAGTGAGAAAAATTGCTCTACCTTACAAAGCCAAGCCCTGAGGTTGTTGCCATTAAAATGAGGGAACTCCAGCTTAGTCATTCTGGTCAGAGTTTTCCTCTTGGTGATGTAGCAGTAGAGTTTTGGGCTGCATCTGTAGGATCTCCACTCCCATTTGGTCCCGCTGGTGGTTGTCCGAACAAAGCCACCTCTAGTGTTATTGATCAGCTCCCCTCTATACCACTAAAGAGTAGCAAGTACTGGGGTCAATGCAGCTTTTACCCGAAGGGTCGAGATCGATTTCCACAGGAAGCTATGTATGTGGGAGTTGAGTTCTTAAGTGATCTAGTAGCGCGTTGTGTTCTCAGTTGCACTTCTCATCAAATGGTTTGGTGATTAAACTACGGTTTAGTCTATTTGAAATTATGAACTAGCTAACTAATATTCTTTTTGGATGTTTTCTCAATAGATAAAGGGACTAGGGCTGTGCCTTTCTCCTAACTGAATACTTGACGGGGTCTAAAGCCTAAGGAAAAGGCGTTATGTTGGGGATTGTGATATAGCCTGATGTTTTATACTTTAATATCACACAAGAGGGGGGGGGGGNCAATGGGTCTGTTCGAGTATGTTTGCCCTGATGGACCTGGTTCAACTGGGTAGACATTTATCAATCTTCAAAACCATGCAGTGACTTGGTTCAACAAATTCCCCCTTTTTGATGATGACAAACTCTGTGCTTAACCCTGTACAATCTTCAAACACTTTGTATAGTTTAAGCATTTATCATAGAGAGACCAGGTTCCCCTTTTTTGATGATGACAAACTCTGTGCTTAACCATGTACAATCTTCAAACAGTTTGTATAGTTTTAAGCATTTATCATAGAGAGACTAGGTTCATTAGGTTATAAATATCATAATTCTTTGAAATTTTGAAAAGAAGCACATATCTTCCCCCTTTTGGCATCATCGAAAAGTTGCAAAATGATAAATTTACCGGGGTTATTAACAATTACTCATGGCCATTGAGGCAACTGCAGGTGCAAAGCATGATTAATCATCAAAAGAAACCAATACAATGTAAGCTAAGTAAGAAATTGAGACAAAGTCAATAACTAACAAATACAAAATTCATTGATTAGATAGCAACCAAACACCATACACTAACAGAACTAAAACAGTCACAACCATGAGCAAGAAGACAAACAAAAAACAGAAATAGAACAAATCCCGAACTGGGCATTGAGAGGGGTTTATGGTGGCACTGAACTCCTAAGGCTGGGAAGGGGTAGATGAGGGTTTTGGCTTGAAGGAGAGAAAACATTTGTTGAAGAACACCTTCATTATTCTCCTTCTCTTTGGCTAATTCAACTCTGAGAGCATCCCTTTTAGCTTCAACCTCAATAAGGCGAGATTTCAATCGAAGGATCTCAACATCCTTTATCTCACCTTCCTGCACCAAAGACCTGACTTTGCTATTAACATGCTGCTTCCTAGATGAACCAGGTTCATCCTCCGGGACATTTACATTGTAGTCACAAGTCAGCAAAGTATTCATCCCAAAGAAATCCTTAGCAATAGCCATCTCAGCTTTCTTCACAAGAACCTCAAAATGGGCAAGCACAGCAGTCAGAATAAATCCATATGGTATGGCATGTGCCTTGGCCCCATTCACAACTCTGTCCAAGAGCTGGATGATGAAAGCTATCCAGTTTATCTGCTTACCCCTATACAAGCATTCCATAAGCGTTAAGTCTATGTAGCTGGCAATGTGCCTACGCTCTTGTCTTGGTAGCAGGAACTTGATCACAAACTCGAAGAACAACTTGTGCTGGGGCTTCATTTCACTCTTATACACTGGCCTGGGCTCTGGTTCCTCCTGATTTTCACAAAAAAATCTTGTAATATTCAGAGCAGAGGACATCCCATCGAGACTAGGCCATCTTTGCTTTGTGTAATCCTCGTAGGCCTCAACAGAGATTTGCAGAATCTCTCCCAGCTCCTTCGCATCAAACGTGATTTGAACCCCTTTAACTGTGGAAGTTACCCTGCCATCCTTGATAATTGCGTTGGCTATAAACTCCACCAACTCATTCCTTGCCAGCCTGCCTTCAAGGTGAAGAACCATGTCCTTCCACCCTTGCACCTCCAGGGCATTCATCAGGAAGATCATCCCTGATTCCTCAAGATCTCTCATCAGCTTTCCCTTAAGAATAGTACGCTTGCCAAACATGGTGAATTTGTCAGATTGCTCACCAGACACCTCCTCCTCTCCTCCATTCCATTCTTCTTCTTCTTATTCTTCAACAACTTCATTTTCTTGGAAGAAGCTGAGGTTAATGGTCCTTTTTGTAGTGGTTGAGGGTGTGGCAGACACAGAAGTTGACTTCTTGGAAGAAGCCTTAGCCCTCTTGGGTTTAGGTGTCTCTAACACAACTGGAGCAGGCTGCTCCTCATGATGGACCAGGTCCATCGCATCATCATCAATAGTAACAGCCTCAATAGGCTCTCCAATCTTTGCCTTTCCCTTGGCAACCTTCTTCTTTTTGCTCTCTCTCTCAGATCCCTTTCCAACTCTTCTTCTCCTTATCAAACAACACTTCTAGTAACACGAACCTTTGGAGCAGGAGCATCGGCAGATACTGGAGCTTTCCTTTTCTTTGGTGGGACTGAGTTAGTAGCCTTCTTTGACTTTGGAGTTCTTTTCTTCTTGGGATTGTAGGACTCCCCCAATTTCCTCAGCATCTCAGCCAACATCTCCTCAATAGATGAACCAGGTTCATCAACTGACTTTTGAAGGCTCTCCAGACCTGCTACTGCCTCCTTAGAAACGCTTCCCCCTAAATCTGTGACTCCTTCTTTATCAATTACAGGAGCGGGGCCACAAATAGCCAAAGTGGCACCGTCCTCCCCAGATCCCCTTACAAAGCTTCCTTCTCCCTCTCTCTCATGATTTTTATTTTTCCCCAGTTTTCTCTGCCTATCCGGCACTTCTACATCAACAATTGACCCAACCAAAACAAACCTATTTTCAGTAGTAGCAGTTTCATATTCAACTTCAAGATTACCTTGTTCAGTGTCAGATGAACCAGGTGCTTTATCCTCATTAGCAGACTTGAAAGACTCACTGGAGGATTGAGAGTCCTGTACCTTGTCAGCTTGAAGTATCTCCTCTAAATATCTGGGACGAGACGCAGAAGCCACTGATTTTCTGGCCAAAACTTTCACTCTATGTGCCCTAGGGGCTGGAGTAGGGGTAGGTGTAAGTTCAGGAGTGGGTTCAAGAACTGAAGGGTTTTGGGGGGAAGAAGATTTGGCTGGAGAATGGGAATTGTGTACATATGGAGAATTTGAACTAGAATCTTCAAGACCTACCTCGTATCCAGAGGTGGTTGAAGAAGATGAAGAAGGGGGTGGTGAAGACATTGTTATGAGCGTTTAGGGAGAGAAGAAAAATGATCAGTTTTTGATATGAGATGGAATATGAACTTGGTTCGACGGTTATGTTATGAAGAGGGGAGGTAATGATGGCCTTTTAAAGATGTGGCTATTAAGTGTAAAAACGGGAAGAATATTTAATCAAGTGGGAGTCTAATCGATATAAGAGTGTCATTGATTAGACGGTTATTAACCCCTAAATCTAGGCGAATTAAGATTTGACGGGACTCCTTGAAACTGGTTCATTTTAGGATAAGTACTGAGAATTTGAATTGAACCAAATATAGATAGAGTCCTGCTCATGTGTGACTATAATTTTTCAATAAGTGTATAGAGATGAGCACGTACCTTGTCAATCAGATGAACCAGCAGCGATGAACCAGGTTCATCGTGTTAAAATCTTTAATTTGCCTCAGTTTACAAAGATAGAAAAACATCATTAGTAACCAGGGAATCATATTAATACATGGCAAAAGAGTATGTCAATAAAGTCATAATACTAAGCAATGATTAGTCTGGTTAATTATCTATTTTAGTGTTTCTAGCCAAATTTTTTTTTTCATTTTTTTCCAATTAGGTGATCTTAATCATCCCTAATTCAAGACGGTTTCTCTCAAAATTCTCCCTACTCAGTGCTTTAGTAAAGATATCTGCAATTTGCTTGTCAGTAGCACAAAATTCGATTGAGATCATTCCTTTTTCATACTTATCCCTTAGAAAATGGTGTCTGACATCTATGTGCTTAGTTCTCTTATGATGAACCAGGTTCTTTGTCATACTAATTGCACTAGTGTTGTCACAGAAAATAGGAATGCATCCAACATCTATACCAAAATCAATGAGTTGTTGCTTGATCCATAGCAACTGAGCACAACATGAGGCTGCAACCACATATTCAACCTCAACAGTAGACAGGGCTACTGAGTTTTGTTTCTTGGTGGCCCAAGACATAAGGCACGAGCCCAAAAAGTGAGCCATGCCTGAAGTACTTTTTCTGTCAACCAGAAAACCTGCATAATCAGCATCAGCATATCCTACAAGGTCGAAATTACTACCTTTAGGATAACAAAGGCATAAATCAGTAAAGCCTTTCAGATATCTCAAAATTTTCTTCACTACAATTAGGTGGGACTCCTTTGGATCTTCCTGAAACCTAGCACACAGTCCTACACTGAACACAATATCAGGTCTGCTGGCAGTGAGATATAATAGAGACCCAATCATCCCTCTATATAGCTTCTGATCAACGGATGAACCAAGTTCATCCACATATAATTTTGTGGCTGTGGCTATGGGGGTGTCTATTTCCTCTGAGTCTTCCATTTTAAATTTCTTGCGCAATTCTTTCACATACTTTTGTTGATGGATCATTGTTCCATTTGAGTTTTGCTTGATTTGCAAGCCTAAGAAGAAGTTTAGCTCACCCATCATACTCATCTCAAACTCACTCCCCATAAGTATAGCAAATTCCTTACTCAATTTTTCAGA
>ML281371.1:1185-42236 GCA_005239495.1 Nicotiana undulata | reverse complement strand
TTGCATACAATAACAGTTATCAGTCCAGCATCGAGATGTCTCCATTCGAGGCTTTATATGGTCAGCAATGTCGTTCTCCCATTGGGTGGTTTGAGCCTGGCGAGGCCAAGCTATATGGTAGAGATCTTGTGAGAAATGCCTTGGAAAAGGTGAAGATTATTCAGGAAAGGCTCCGTACAGCTCAGTCCAGACAGAAGAGTTACGCGGATCAAAGGGCGCGTGATGTAGCATTTATGGAGGGAGATAAGGTTATGTTGAAGATTTCGCCGATGAAGGGCGTTTTGAGAATCGGGAAGAGGGGCAAGCTAAGCCCCAGGTTTATAGGCCCTTTCGAGGTGTTGAGGCGAGTTGGGGAGGTTTCTTATGAGCTCGCTCTACCTCCTGCCTTATCGAGAGTTCATCCAGTATTTCATGTATCCATGCTCCGGAGATATTATGCCGATTTCTCTCACGTGATTGATTTCAGCACTATTCAGTTAGACGAGAAGTTGGGCTTCGAGGAGGAGCCAATTTCTATTATAGATAGGCAGGACTGCCAGTTGAGGTCTAAGAGAACTTCTGCCGTAAAGGTCCAGTGGAGGGGCCAACCAGTCGGTGAGGCGGCTTGGGAGTCCGAGAAGGACATGCGGAGCACGTATCCACAGCTATCGGCACTTCAGGTACGATTCTACGTCCGTTCGAGGACAAACGTTTGTTTTAGAGGGGGAGATTGTGATGACCCAAAAAGGTGTCATCTTATGTGCATCTAATTTGGACTGTGTTTCGAGGCTCGAAAGCCTCCATTAATCTCACCTCGATGGGCGTGCGCAGTTCGGGCGCGTAGCCGGGAAGCCTTTGTGTGAAAAAAAACTTGATTAAGAGTTAAATTTGTGATAATTAATTGAATAAAGTTAACTTTGGTCAATATTTTTGGTAAACGGACCCGGATTCGTGATCCGTAGGAAAATATGGGACTTGAGCGTATGTCCGGAATCGAATTCCGAGGACCCAAGTCCGAGAAATGAATTTTTAAAGAAAATAATTTTATGAAAATATTAAAGTCTTATGAAAATGAACCTTGATGTGAAACCTGTGTTGCCGGGCCCGTATTATAAATTCGCAGCCCGAAACAGGTTCAATATGTGTTATATAAGTTATCTGTGAAATTTGGTGTAAAACGGACTTGATTTGATTGGTTTCGGATAAAATGAGGAAAAATGGGAGTTAATGAAGTTTTGAGAAATCTCATAGAATTTGAAATTTGGTTTGGAATGTGATTTTATGTTCCCGAGGTCCGATTGAAATTCCGAGACCGGGAATAGTTCCGTTGTGTCATTTATAACTTGTCTGCAAATTTTGAAGTCATTCCGAGTAGTTTAGGCCGGTTCGGCGCGTTGAAGTGAATTCTAGAATTTCAAAGTTCTTAAGTTTGATTAATTTGGTTTTGGGGTTTGATTTTCGAGTTCCGTTGTTGTTTTTCATGTTCCGAGAGTTCGAGCGAGTCCGTACCACGAATACAGATTTGCCGGTGCTTTTAGATGGGGTCCCGAGGGGCTCGTGTGTGTTTTGGACCCCCGGGAGCTAAGTTAGAAAACCAGAAAATCTGCTGTCTGGTTTCGTTCTCTGCGATCGCAGAAGGTGGGTTGCGATCGCGGAGAAGGATTTTACTGGGCTGTCGATTGCTCTATGCGATCGCAGCTTCCCCTTTGCGATCGCAGAGGTCTGGGTTCCACACCTTCGCGATCGCAACCCGTTTCTTGCGATCGCATTGAGTAGCATTTGGGCCGGGTGAGTTTGTCCTACGCGATCGCAGGACCACTGCCGCGATCACAGAGGTCTTGCCAATTTTTCTTCGCGATCGCAGGACCTCCGCCGCGATCGCAGAGGTCCGGCCAGTTGGCCTTCGCGATCGCAGGCCCGGTGCCGCGATCGCAGTGAAGGTTTTCCTAGGCAGTACTTAAATGTCCAATTACGGGATTCTTCTTCCTTATTCAATACCCAACCTCCATAAGAGCTCCTCCAAGCTAGGGAAAGGACTTTCCAAGTTCAAACTCATCAAGGTAAGTGATTCCTAGTCCGTTTTTCATGACTTTTAACATCAAATTCAAATCAAATCCTTTTCCAATTATCTTAAAATTCATAGGAATTGATAGAAAAATGTGGGGTTTTGGGAAAATAGTGAAACTTCATTTTTAGCCAAAAATTCCTAAATAAATTATGTAATTACGATCCTTAGGCTTCGGGTAGTTCATTCCTTCGAAAATTTCCGGAATTTGGCCATGAGAGGCCGGGGTTGGAAATTGAGAATTCTTCAAGAATAGCGATTTTATTGAATAACTAAGATGAGTTATCACATTGTACATGCATTGATGTTATTATATATCTTTTGACTAGTTGTGAGTCCTCGGGTATAGAATTCGGAGTTTCGGGCGCAATTGTGGTCCGAGGGGTAGATTCGACACGAGGTGAGTCTCCTTTCTAACCTTGTAAGAGGGAATCGTCCCCATAGGTGATGTACATGCTATGTTTGACTTGTTTGGGGGCTACGTACGCGCCAAGTGACGAGAGTCCGTACATAGCGGCTATTACTGTTATGTCCGGGTAGTTAGGCCCACATCATGCCTTGTATGTTTCCTTTCAATGCCATAAATATGTTTCTTTCTTTTCGTTGAAATGCTCTTATGATTTATTGTAATGCTATATTTCCTACGAAATTATGTTTTTTTGCATCATGTTGTTCTTCTGAGATCCACTGAAATGAAATTGTGAAATATAAGGGAGCGGGCCGTACGCCATGACGGATTTGAAAGGAAATTGTGAAATATAAGGGAGCGGGCCGTACGCCATGGCGGATTCGAAAATAAATTGTGAAATATAAGGGAGCGGGCCGTACGCCACGGTGGATTTAAAATGAAATTGTGGAATATAAGGGAGAGGGTCGTACGCCACGGCGGATTTTAAATGAAATTGTGAAATATAAGGGAGCGGGCCGTACGCCACGGCGGATTTGAAATGAAATTGTGAAATATAAGGGAGCGGGCCGTACGCCACGGCGGATTTGAAATGAAATTGTGAAATATAAGGGAGCGGGCCGTACGCCACGGCGGATTCAAAGAATTTGTTATTTTTGTTTCATTTGGTGGTCTTACTCTTGAAAGTGCTTTATTGTTTAAGTTCAGTAGCTTTTTGGATTTCTCTGCTTTTAGTATATGTACTTGATGCTTATTTCCCTGACATGCCTACTGTATTTCATCATATTTTATCACTGTTACTACTGCTGGACCCTAGTGAGTATCGGGTCGACCTCTCGTCACTACTTCTTCGAGTTTAGGTGGGATACTCACTGGGTACATATTTTATTTAATATGTACTCATGCTGCACTTTCTTTACTTTTCTGTACTTGACTGTACATGTCCGGAGGCTGGCACGTCTGACTATCAGGCCGTCGCTAGATATTGATACCGTGGTCATACTTCTCGGTGAGCTGCTTTCTCGGCGACTTCCTAGCAGCACCCTGGAGCTCATTTGTTACATTTCTCCGCTCATTTCATTCAGACGGAGACTCTGTATATATTGAAGTCATTGTATATTCAGTAGTTTCCCATGACACTCGTGACAGTAGTTCCTGGCACACACGCGTAATGTATATTTATATTTTGGGGTTTTGGGATGTATATCTATGTATGCATTTTATTTCAGCTTGTATCTACTAGGATTTCACTTCCGCTCAAGGCTAGTTTCATGTTTGTCGTTATAAATTGGGAATCTTGGCTGTTTAACTAGATAGGAAAGGTATCCCTTGGTGTAATTATTGTTGGCTTGCCTAACCCTGCCGTTGGGCGCCATCACGACTCGGATTGGGATTCTGGGTCGTGACAATACCAGTCTCAGTTACTATCGATTGCATCATCATATTATTGTTCGGGCTAGTTTTATGATATTTTGAGCCCATGAGTGAGACTGGAGAGGTTGATGTTTGAGTGAGGCCGAGAGCCAATTTTGAGTGACAAATATGGGATCGGGTTGCATGCCGCAGCGGATATATTGATGTAAGGATAGCGCTTGGGCTGTAGGAGCCCCTCCGGAGTCTGTAACACACCCCCAGTGAGCGTGATTGATATTATTGAGGGATGGATCTTCCTTGGACATGGATATTGTCCGAAGTACTTGTTACCTAGAGATGGATCTTCTTCACAGGGCTGGATTGCCCTTATTTCTCGGTACTGGGTGACCTATGGTAAGTGTTGTATAAATTCCGGGATAGATCTTCCCTGTGGTTGAGATATCAAAAGTGAGAGCATTTGAGGCTGACAACATGGTGCATCACTTACACTATGTGCATTGTCATGTAGTGACAGTAGATTCATATTTATTACACTATACGGATCTGCTTTATTTCCCGGTTATGAATTGCCTAATTGATTTAAGAGCATGTTTACATTCATGCACAATTATTTTCATGTTATTTGTACCGGTTGAGTTCGTTACTATCTTTAGACTAAAGTTTGGACTTGTTACTTACTGAATTGGTGTACTCACGTTACTCCCTACACCTTGTGTGCAGATTCAGTCATTTCTGGTCACGGCGGCGGCACCTGATTTAGGCGTCAGAGTTTGGGGACCATCAAGGTAGTTGTATGGCATTTGCGGGCCTTGATTTCCCTTCCTTAGTTTATCTGTATTTTCATTTTTATACTCTGGATACTGTTGTGGACTATGTTCCGGTTTTAAGATGCTCATGTACTCAGTGACTCCCCAATTTTTGGGACGATTGTATCGTGTTTTGGATAATTTTTTTTGCATAAAGGTTTTTCTTTAAATGTTAAATATTTCCACTTTAATTTCAAAAGGTGTTTTACTGTATTGGAAAATGTTGAATTTAGGCTTGCCTAGTTCTGTGATAGGTGACATCACAACATGTTAGGTTTTGGGTAGATTGGACAGGTTTGGGAGATTCCAGCCTCCATCTTTCAGTGGTGCAGAGGGAAAGGATGCACGGGGTTTCTTGGACAAGTGTCAGAGGATACTCCGTATAGATGGTATTCTAGAGACTTGTGGGGTCTCGTTCACGACCTTTCAGTTCTTTGGGGCTGTATACAGTTGGTGGGAGGCTTACGAGAGGTGTAGGCCGGCCGGCGCAACACCCCTTACTTGGTAACAGTTCTTCGTTATCTTTTTGGAGAAGTTTGTGCCTCAGTTCCGCAGAGAGGAGCTGCATAGACAGTTTGAGCATCTTCGTTAGGGTGATATGTCTATGACGCATTATGAGATGCGATTCTCGGAGTTGGCCTCTCATGCTATTGATACCCAATTTTTGCCTCATATTTCTCGAATATATATATATATATATATATATATACACACACACACACACTTTCAAAATAGTGCATATGCATCATCATTTTGATTTACAAGCATATACAAGTATTTTCATAATTTTTCATAATTTTAAAAGGTTTTAAATCAATTTATTTCCTCATTTTTATCATATAAATACCCATTAATTACCTTACAAATTATTTTTATGATGATTTTATCATCTTAACTCATCATTTACATCCATATTAGGTTTTAAATATTTTTAGTACATTTGCATTTTAAAGGCTAAAACGCATTTTGCAATAATAACCTATATGTACTTATAATTACTTTGTTTATGCAAAAGTAACCTTTTTAAACTTTTATAATGTTAAATGACTGTTTTTATTTATCTTTTATGCACAAATGATATTTTTATTATTTTATTATTATTTTTTTATAAATTATTTATTGGTTAAATTTGGGTATTTAAAATCTGCCCCCATTTTTATTTAATTTCGGACCTAAAACTACCCAAACCAGCCCAAGCCCAATACTCCTAACCCAATTACCCTTACCCATTCAGTTTAAACCCAACCCAGTCCGCCTTAATCCCAGCTGTTGATCAAAATGATCAACGACTCACAAATAACGACCACTTTCCTTATATCTCCCTCCTCTCTACCCTAATCCTCATTTCCCTAAATCCGCCATCCTCATTTCCCCTTCGCTGATGAACCCTAATTCTTCCGCCTCACCCAAATCCGTTCCTAATGGGATTCTTTCCCTATTTGTTTGGTGCTATGTTCCGGAATAACTTAGGTACTTGCCTAAACATGGCAAGTACCCCGCTTTTATTCTGTCCATCTATGTTTACCTCTTGTATCTGGACAACCTTGAGTCCAAACACGTTATTTGCACCGATTCGCTTATATCTCGCTTGATTCGAACTAAGCCCTAAGGGGTTAGAGTTCCAAATTTTCTTTGATTCGAACCTAAACTGGTTCAAACTCTGATTTCTGACATTCTTCCGTCTATATTCATTCTATTACTTGTGAATCTGCCTATTTTTGTCGATTCCCTTCACTTACCTAATGTAGGGTTTCAGACCCTTTTACTCAAACCAAATCTAGTTCAATTCTAGGTTTCCTTTTGAATAATTTCCTATCTATGTTTATTTTTGTGCTAATATATGTTCCTTAACTTTATTTTCTGCTGATTTTGTGTTTTACCTAAACTTAGGGTTTCAGACCCTTTTACTTGAACCAAATCTGGTTCAATTCAGTATTCCTTTTTTATAATAATCTTTTGTCCATTCATTATATGCCTTATGTGATTTCTTACTTTGTTTCCTACTGATTTTGTGTATCTTCACCTAAAATTTGGGGTCTAATTTTACTGATTTAAGGGCTTACCTTAGTATTAAAATTAGCTATGTTTTGATGCTCTAATCTCAGCACTATTTGAACCCCTCCCCACTCCCTTTTGAAAAAGATTCAGAGTTCAAAAAACCTTTTCACTACTATATACGAAAAGCTGTGTACTCTTGATATCTCTTGAACAATAATGTTCTATGTTTTGATTCCTGGCCGGCTGATAGCCAAGGCCAGAAATCTTTTTGCTTCCGTTTGGTGCTATTTGCTATACGGTTGGATTCCTTTTCCCTATTCATCTTAACTGGCGAGTTATTGAATATTCTGCCCTTTCATTATGATTATTTGCTCAATGTGTTACTGCCATTAGGCCATGCTATCCTAAATATTATTACCTGTAGTTAAGACATGTTGAACTTAGTTTGAATTGATTAATGAAATCTACCTAACTCTGTGTTATTGAGGACTATCTTTTTGAGTTAAATATTCTTTCATACCTTTTCCTAAGGACTGGATTAGCCATGTATAAATGTGAGACTTAACAGATTTATAATGTTTGTTTGTTGAACCTGCTATGGCCTGTTCAGTTATGTTCTCACTATGTCATGATACCTCTATTAAACTGTCTTAATCAGTTCCTGACCTACTGCTAATCAACGTGTTTTCTTTCTATGACTTAATCTGATCTAAAATCTCTGTTATCATTGTGAACATGTTTATGAATTGGCCTTATTAGCATGTGACTTTGTTAACTCCTAAAATTAGGTTAAGTATGCTTAGGTACAAATATGTTTGCTATATGTACATTCTCTATATGTGATTCTATCCTTAAGTGTATCCCCTAATCCCATCCTACTCTATCTGATCCTCCCGAATCCTCATTTTTTGTTGGCTGAAAGCCAAAGCTATTTAGGTTCTGTTCTCTGGCCTCCCTAGTGTGAGCACTACTCAGGGTTCATATGAGACCTTTGTGAACTCTGACACACTAGGATTTGGTCCCTAGTCTTCCTTGACTAGTTTTTGATCAATCTCTCTAGTGTGAGCACTACCCTGGGTTCTTGAAGCCCTTGGGAACTCTGACACACTAGAGATTTGGGTTCTGTATGCTTATTCGTGAAATATGGGTGAATCATTCACTACTAGTTATTATGTATCTACGACCATGTGCTTTTGGAGCTACTATGAGTTGAAGGCCTGGCCTGTCCAGGTGTCACGACCCAAAATCCATTAAGGTCGTGATGGCGCCGGACACCACTGTCAGGCAAGCCAATCATTAATTAGTCAAATTTAATTCCTGTTTTAACACTTTGAAATCGTTACCTTTCTCTTTATTACATAATAATCCAATAAAATCCGCTAAGTAAATACGATAGTTAAATAATCCATTTTTAATAATATACATCCCAAACACATCCCATAACCCGGTGTCACAAGTGCATGAGCAACTATCTAGGAATTATACATGTACTACAACACTTGTTCGGAATGCAAACGGGACAAGGAATTTAAAAGTAAAGTACGATACAGCCGAGGGAGACTCTGTCGGCTGCGGGTCGTCTCCGGATGATGCAGCTCGTCTAAGTCTCCAAATCAGCCACATCGCCGTGTCAAGCAGAGCCACTAGATATGAATGTACATGTGCAATAAAAATGCACAACAAGTGTAGCATGAGTACGAAAACAATGTGTACTCAGTAAGTATCCCGCCTAACCTCAGAGAGGTAGTGACGAGAGGTATACTTGACACTTGCTAGAGGTCAATTCAATATAATCAAGGTATGAAATTAACATGGGTATTAAAATCAAGTAACAAATAATGACAGGAAAGAACAATTGTTTCCCTAAATTTATAAATTCTTAGTTTTCCGTCATTTCATTTAGCAGTTTACATTTCAAGGCAATTTAACAGTCCAAGTCACAGATGGTATTTATAGTACATATCATGCGCAAGAAATGTCAAGGGTCGAACCAACAATAATAAAATGTGCACTGCCGAAAGGTCGAACGACTAGAACCATAAATGCATCTATTAATCGTTGTGGCGTACGACCCGCTCCCATGAGAGTAGTGGAAGAAATCACCTCGCTCGCGGAATATATATTGCGAAGAGGTCACACATAAGCATGCACATTCAAACAGTCCACGCCGACTATACGGGAGTATTTAAGTCTTTTCCAGAAATTCGTTTATCAAATTCGGTAATGCTCTAATCATTTTAAATTTCTTCAATAAGGTTACAAATACGACAAATAAACACATGCTTTTGGGTCCTAAAATACCCGGACAAGCATAATAGTAGCTACGCACGGGCTCCCGTCACTTCGTGCGTACGTATCCCCCCACAAATATTAGCACATATTTTATTAGCTCACCTATGGGGACAATTCCCCCTCACAAAATTAGAAAGGAGACTTACCTTGCTCCGAAATTTCATAACCAGCTTCCAAGCCCTTCCGACGACTCCAGTTGATGCACAACGTCCCAAAACTAACCAAAAAAAGGGAAAACCAATGAAAATTCACTCTTATACTTGTAACAATTCAAATTATATAAATTCCCAACTCCGCTCGAAAAGTTGACCTAAATGCCCTCGGGCCCACGTGCCCGGATTCTGAAATTTCTCGAATATAAATTCTACCCATAGATTTACTAACTCAAATACATAATTTACTCTAATTTTCATGCTCAATGTCATGGTAAAAGTCCAAAATACCAAATTCTAGGTCTTCCCCTAAAATCCCAATTTTAGACTAATTTCCATGTCTAAATCCATGTTAGATCACATATTTAACTCATAAATGAAGGGAATTCACTTACCTAGTGATGCTTGATGAAAATCCTCCCTTGAAGCTCCCCAAAACCGCCACACCAAATGAAAGAATGAAAGAAATGGCCAATTTCCCGTTTTAAAATGGGACACTGCCCAGCACTGCCTCTCTATGCGATCGCATAAAAGCCACCGCGGTCGCATAAAAGCCACCGCGATCGCATAGTCCAAACCTTGCTGCCTCCAACTTTTTGCACTATGAGATCACACTCCACCCCATGCGATCGCATAAGCCATTCCCAGTTGCCTCCCAAATTCCTTCTTCGCGATCGCAGACTTCCCACTGTGTTCGCACAAGTCAGTCCAGCAGCCCCAGGTTCCTCTTCACGATCGCACACCACCTCCTGCGATCGCATAAGCCAAAATATCTCCCTTCAATTTTACTTCTTCGCGATCGCACTCCTCTGGATGCGATCGTAATGCCCATCAGTGACACGAGAAAACAACAACAGCAAAACAGGGAAAAATGATCCGAAATTACCCCGAAACACACCCGAGGCTCTCGGGATCCCGTCCAATCACACAACTCAGTCCCATAACATCCCCTGGGACTTACTCGAGGCCTCAAATCACATCAAACAATGCCAAAACCACGAATCGCTTTTCAATTCAAGCCTTATGAACTTTGAAATTTCCAACTTCTACATTCGATGCCGAAACCCGTCAAATTATGTCCGAGTGACCCCAAATTTTTCATATAAGTCACATTCGACATCCCATACCTTCTCCAACTTTCGGAATGGCATTCCGACCCCGATATCAAAATTTCCACTTCCGGTCGGATTTCTCAAAAACCTTCAAATTTCTATCTTTAGCCAAATGACTTCAAAATAACCTACGGACATCTGAATTCACTTCCGATCATGCTACCAACTCCAGAATTACCATACGGAGATATCCCCAGACTCGGAATCCCATACGGACATCAATATCACTGAAATGCACTTCAACCCAAACTTATGAAATTTCTTCTAAAATGCTAACTTCCACAATATACGCCGAAATGCTCCCGAGTTATCCAAAACCTAATCCGAACATACGCCCAAGTCTGATATCATCATACAAACTTGCTGGAACATTCAAATCTTGATTCTGAGGTCGTTTACTGAAAAATCCAATATTAGTTAATTCTTCCAACTTAAGGCTTCTAAAATGGGAACTTTCTTTCCAATTCGATTCCGAACATCCCAAAATTCAATTTTGACCACACCTACAGGTCATAATACCTGAAATGAAGATGCTCATGGCCTCAAACTACCGAACAACGAGCTGGAGATCAAAACGACCGGTCGGGTCATTACACTAGGTGTATTTGAGCCTGCTGTAGGCTCCCTATAGTTTTACTTACTTTGTAATTCATTCACTAAATTATAGTCTATAATAATTTTTTGTAATAACAATTCTGGGGCATTAGTAAAATGGAAAGGGTTCATACTTTATATTTGCTATAAAGTGGGGTAGAAATCCTGCCTATAGTGTTAATACTGTGATGTTGAATGTGATATGTTAGAAATTATGCTTATAGGTGTCTCATTGTGTTCAGTCATTATGTGTTAGAAACCATGTCTATAGTCTCAATGTTTGACTCGATTATGTTTTGTTATAGACCATGCCTATAGAAATGGAATGGTCCAATGTGTGTGTGAATTCCTGCCTGCATATTGTTTCGTTCCGATTATAGAAATCATGTTTATAGGATTCAAAACTTTTCAGATTGTAGAAATAATATCTATAGGATTCAAAACTTTTCAGATTGTAGAAATAATATCTATAGGATTCAAAACTGTTCAGATTGTAAAAATCATGTCTATAGAATTCAAAACTGTTCAGATTATAGAAATCATGCCTATAGGATTCAAACTGGATCAAGTTATAGAATGCACGCTTGAATCTGTTTAATTGTTATTTATGCCAAATACAATGCTTTTATCCTCACTAGAAAACATACCTATAATATTAAAACAAATAATTCTAGGTCTGTTTATGTGACTTGCCACTATTTACTATTGCATAAAACACCTAGATACCATGCTGGTAGATTTAACTGTATTATGCTAAAATCAGTAGGAAAACTTTGTAGGTTCTAATAATCGCATTAAGAAATTGTTTTTTTTTATCACATAGACATCCTGGCTATAGTATTTTGTGATTAATAAAGCATGTTAATGCTAATTAGTTTGCGTGTATTTGCTGTCTAAATGCGGAGGCTAAGTTGAGCCCATACTTATTTCTATTTGAAAGTCCTAACTACCTTTGTATGTCGCCTAGTTTTCTCTTTTTGAGCAACCTAAGTTAAGGTCTAGAACCACCCTGAAATAGAGGTCCAAATGCCTCCTGGACCATAGGCATGGGAGGGGTAGTGCACGCATAAGGTACGACTTATAATTGATTAGAGCGCTTTAAGTAAACAACTTAAAGATAGTAATTGAGTAGCAGGAGATGATAGTCTGTGCCCGTTGAGTAATATGAGTAACACCCCATCTTGAGGGAGTTACGAAGTATTATTTATGTTGCACGGGGTGATCCTTTAGGCTAAAAAACTTAGGTTCCCCCATTTTTGTTTTAAAATAAATCGTTTATTTCATTTGTCAATTGTTTCTTTTCTCTTAGACTAATTCACATGATTTGAGTTCGGCCGGGACCCACTGTTGTGGACCTTGAGGAGTGCCTAACACCTTCTCCTCGAGGTAATTTGAGCCCTTACCCAATATTTGGTGATGAAAACTAGTAAACCCGAGTCATTTGCAAATAGGTGCCCTAACGCACCTTAATTCGTTAGGTGGCGACTCTCTCTTTTTATGACCCTTCCTTTTAAAAGAGTTGTCAATGTTAAAACCCGATTTCGTGAAAAAAAGGGGCGCGACACATGCTATCTGGTTGGTTCCCACAGACAGGGAGAGGATCATAAGGTTTATAGATGGCTCACTTGTCAGCTGCGATTGCTTATGACCAGAGAGAGGGTGTTAGGTGCTGATTTTGATGAGGTTGTCGACATTGCTCGGCAGATTGAGATGGTTCGCAGTCAGGAGCGGGTTGAGAGGGAGGCTAAGATGCCTCGCAGACAAGGTAGATGTAGTGGTTCTCTTTTTGGGGGTCAGTTCCAGCATGGTAGAGATCGTCCTTTCAGGCATGCTCAGACGGCTCGCCCAGTTCACCGTGGTGCATCATCCGGTCATGGGTCACACGGTTATCAGCAGGGCCATACATTATTCTGTGCACTACCATCTTAGAGTTTGTCTCATGCACCATCAGCTTAGGGTTTATCTATGTCAGGACCTTCTAGCCGTTATTTTGGTGCTCGGGGTTCCCTTCAATCCCCACCGCCATTTGCAGGCGAGGTTTCTTAAGGTGTGGAGATTTTGGTCATATTAAGAGGTATTGTCCCTCCTTTAAGGAGGTTCATCTTAGCAGAGGATTCAGACTGCAACTTCACCTTTAGTTCCTCTACCACCCGCCCAGCCAGCTACGGGTGGATCTCAGATAGCTAGGGGTCACCCGAGAGGGGGAGGTCGATCAGGGGGTGGCCAGGTCCGTTTCTATGCCCTCCTTGCCAGACCATATTCCAATGCTTCAGATGCTGTGATTATAGGTATTGTCTAAGTTTGCCACAAAGATGCCTCCGTATTGTTTGAACCTTGTTTCACTTATTCATATGTTTCCTCTTATTTCTCTCATTTTCTGGATATTCCCCATGAGTCTTTAGTGTCATCTGCTCATGTATCTACTCATGTGGGCGATACTATTATTGTGGATCGCATATATCGGTCATCTGTGGTGACTATTGGGAGTCTGGAGACCAGAGTGGATCTTTTGCTGCTCAGTATGGTTGATTTTGATGTGATATTAGATATGGATTGGTTGTCTACATGTCATGTTGTTCTAGATTGTCACGTTAAAACCGTGACATTGCCCATGCCGGGGTTGCCGAGGGTTGAGTGGAGCAGTTCTATAGAAATGTACCTAGTACAGTGATTTCATACTTGAAGTCTTAGCGGATGGTTGAGAAGGGATGTCTATCCTATTTGGATTTTGTGAGAGATGTTAGTGCAACAACTAGTGCCATTGATTTTGTGCAGGTAGTGCGTGATTTTCTGGATGTGTTTCCTGAAGACTTGCTGGGCATCTCGCCTGACAGGGATATTCATTTCGGTATTGATTTGGTACTGGGCACGCATCCAATTTCTATTCCACCGTATCGTATGGCACCGGCGGAGTTGAAGGAGTTAAAATAACAACTTCGGGAACTCTTTGATAAGGGTTTTATTAGTCCTAGTGTTTCACCTTGTCATGCACGTGTTCTATTTGTGAAGAAGAAGGATGATTCTATAAGGATGTGCATTGATTACAGGTAGTTGAACAAGGTCACAGTCAAGAACAAGTATCCTTTACCACGTATTGATGATCTATTTGATGTGCTTCAGGGAGCGAGAGTGTTCTCCAATATTTATTTGAGGTCAGGGTATCACCAGGCTAAGATTCGGGATTCAGATATTCTTAAGATAGCTTTCAGGACCCGATATGTCCATTATGAGCCTTGTGATTTTGGGCTGACCAATGCCCCAACAGCGTTTGTGCATTTGATGAACAATGTATTTCAGCCTTATTTGGACTCATTCGTTATTGTATTCATTAATGACATCCTGGTGTACTCTCGTAGCCTGGAGGAGCATGTCCAGCATCTGACAATTTTGTTACAGAGATTGAGGGAGGAGAAACTTAATGCAAAGTTCTCCAAGTGTGAGTTTTGGCTCAGTTCAGTGGAGTTCTTCGGGCACGTGTTGTCCAGTGAGGGTATTCAGATGGATCCGAAGAATATTTAGGTGGTGCAGAGTTGGCCCAGACCGTCCTCATCCACGGAGATTAGGAGCTTTCTTGGTTTGGCGGGCTATTACCGTCGTTTTGTGGAGGGTTTCTCATCTATTGCATGGCCCTTGACCAAATTGAACCAAAAGGGTGCTCCATTCAGGTGGTCTGATAAGTGCGAGGAGATCTTTCATAAGCTCAAGACTGCTTTGACCACAACTCCAGTTCTGGTTCTGCCATCAACTTCTGGTTCTTACACTGTGTATTGTGATGCCTCTAAGATAGGCATTGGATGTGTTTTGATGCAGGAGGGTAGAGCGATTGCTTATGATTCCCGCTAGTTGAGGACTCATGAGAAGAACTATCATGTCCATGATCTTGATTTAGCAGCTATTGTTCACACCTTGGAGATTTTGGCGGCAATATTTGTACGGGGTTCATTGTGAGATCTACACTGATCATCGGAGTTTCCAGCATCTGTTAAAGCAAAAGGATCTTAACTTGCGTCAGCGGAGGTGGTTAGATCTTCTTAAGGACTATGATATCACTATTTTGTACCATCCTGGGAAGGCCAATGTGGTGGCCGATGCTTTGAGTCGCTGGGTGGAGAGTTTGGGGAGTTTGCGTATCTTCCAGCAGCAGAGAGACCCTTGGCTTTGGATGTTCAGGCCTTAGCTGGGCAGCTTGTCAGATTGGATATCTCGAAGCTTATTCGGGTATTGGCTTGTGTGGTCTCTAGGTCTTTCCTTTATGATCGTATTAGGGAGCGTCAGTATGATGACCCCTATCCGCTCGTCCTTCAATACAGGGTTCAACAAGGTGATGCTACAAATGTGACTATTGGTGATGATGACGTGTTGAGGATGCAATGCCGGATATGTGTGCCTAATGAAGATGGGCTACGGGAGTTGATTCTTGAAGAGGCCCACAGCTCACGGTATTCCATCCATTCGGGTGTCGCGAAGATGTACCAGGATTTGAGACATCACTATTGGTGGATGCGGATGAAGAAGGATATAGTTCGGTTTATGGCTCGGTGTCTCAATTGTCAATAGGTTAAGTATGAGCATCAGAGACCGGGTGGCTTGCTTCAGAGGTTAGAGATCCCAGAGTGGAAGTGGGAGCGCATCTCCATGGATATCGTAGTTGGGCTCCCATGGACTTCTGGGAAGTTCGATGCTATTTGGATGATTGTGGATAGGCTGACCAAGTCCGCGCACTTCATTCTAGTTGGTACTACTTACTCTTCACAGCGGTTGGCCTAGATTTACATCTGAGAGATTGTTCGCCTTCATGGTGTCCCAGTTTTCTTCATTTCAAATAGAGGCACACTATTTACATTGCAGTTTTGGAGGGTCGTGCAACGGGAGTTGGGTACTCAGGTTGATTTGAGCACAACCTTTCACCCTCAGATGGACGGACATTCCGAGCGCACTATCCAGATATTGGAGGACATATTGCGTGCTTGTGTCATTGATTTGGGGGCTCATGGGACCAGTTTTTGCCGCTCGCAGAGTTTGCATATAACAACAGTTATCAGTCGAGCATTCAGATGGCTCCGTACGAGGCTTTATATGGGAGGCGGTGTAGATCTCCGGTGGGATGGTTTAAGCCGGGTGAGTCTAGGCTCTTGGGTATAGACTTGGTCAAGGATGCATTGGACAAGGTAAAATTGATTCAGAAGAGGCTTTGCACGGCGCAGTCTAGGTAGAAGAGCTATGCGGACAGGAAGTTCCTTGACGTGTCTTTCATGGTCGGGGAGAAGCATCTGCTAAAGGTATAAACCATGAAGGGTGTTATGAGGTTTGGGAAGACGGGCAAGTTGAGCCCCCGGTTCAATGGGCCTTTTGAGATACTACAGAGGATAGGGGAGGTGGCTTACAAGCTTGCCTTTCCACCTAGCTTGTCGAGTGCTCATCCAGTATTTCATGTTTCTATGCTTTGAAAGTATATCGGTGATCCATCCCATGTTTTAGATTTCAGCATGGTTCAGTTAGATGGTGATATGACTTATGATGTGGAGCCGATGGCCATTTTGGAGCGACAAATTCGGAAGTTGAGGTCAAAGTATATATATTCAGTGAAGGTGCAGAGGAGAGATCATCTTGTGGAGGAGGCCACTTGGGAGACCGAGCGGGAGATGTGGAGCAGATATCCACACCTATTTGAGACTCCATGAATTATTTTAGACTCGTTCGAGGACGAACGTTTGTTTAAAAGGGGGAGGATGTAATGACCCGACCGGTCATTTCGAGAGTTATAGACCTGTTTCCCCCATTTCTGTTTCTTTTGTGCTTTACAACTGTATTATGTCTTACCGGGTTGGTTTATTTTGGTCCAGAGTGGTTTCAGAGTGAAATGAGACACTTAGTCTCTTAATTGGAAGCTTAAGTGGAAAAGTTGACCGGATGTTGACTTATGTGTAAAAGACCTCAGATTTGAATTTTGATGGATATGTTAGCTCCGTTAGGTGATTTTGCACTTAGGAGCGTCTCAAAATTAGGTTTTGGAGATCCGTAGTAGAATTAGGCTTGAATTGTCGAAAGTTGGAAATTAGGCGATTTTGGACTGTAGTGAAAATTTTGATATCGGGGTCGGAATGGATTTCCGAAATTTGAAGTAGGTTCATGGTGTAATTTTTGACTTGTGTGTAAAATCTTAGGTCAAACAGATGTGGTTTGATAGGTTTCGGCGTCATTTGCAAAATTCAGAAGTTTAGAAGTTCTTAGACTTGACTCCGGGTGTAATTTTGTGTTTTGATGATGTTTTGAGTGATTCGAAGGTTCGACTAAGTTCGTATGGGGTTATATGACTTGTTGGTAGGATTAGTTGAGGTCCCAGGGCCTCGAGGGTGTTTCGGATGCCCATCGGAAGGAAATATTTGACTTAGGCATCGTAGATTTTTCTCGTGTTCTCGTGTTTCGCACCTACAGTGGGGAGTCCGCAGGTGCGGCCCCGCAGAAGCGAGGAAGAGGTCGCAGGTTCGGGCAAGACTGAGATGGACTGGAAGCGCAGATGCGGAGGAAAGAACACATCTGCGAAACCGCAGATGCGGAAGGGGAGTCGCAGATGCGGAGTATGGCATGAGTAGGAAAAACCGCAGAAGCGGGCAGGGCCCGCGGGTGCGAGTAAGTGACCGCCAATGCGGAATCTGGGGGCTTAAGTGAGTTCCTCACCTACGATGGGAATTTAACAGGTGCGGCATTGCAGAAGCGACAAAAAGTGCCGCAGGTGCGGTTTTGCTGGGCAGAGACAATAAATAGCACACTTCGGGATTTTTCCCCATTTTCACCTTCTAGACCTCAGCCTTTGGGGATTCTTTAGGAGATTTTCGAAGGGAATACAAGGTTATCACTGAGGTAAGTTCCTTGAGCCTATTTATCTTTAGTAATGGTGATTTCCGATTGATTTTACACCTAATTAGTGAGGGTTTGGAGTGAAATTTGGGGGTTTAGGGCTTGGGAATTGGAGAGTGAAATTTGGGGTTTTGGAGGGGCATTTGAGGTCGGATTTTTATAAATTTGGTATGGTTAGACTCGTGAGTGGATGGACTTTTGGGTTTTGTGATTTTCGTCGGGTTTCGAGATGTGGGCCCAGGGGGCGGGTTGAGCCGATTTCGGATTTTATGTGCAAATTTAGTAGTTTTCGTGTGGGATTGATACCTTTGGCCTATTTTAATTGTGTTGTAATGCTCGTGGTTAGATTAGGGACGTTTTGAGGCCGAATTGAGAGGCAAAGGCATTGTGGAGTAGAGATTTGCTCGGTTTGAGGTAAGTAACGCTTTCAAACTTGGTCCTGAGGGTTTGAAACCCCAAATTTACTGTTATGCGATTGGTATTGAAGTGACGCGCATGCCAAGTGACGGGCGTGCAGGTGTGCACTGTGAGAGTTGTGACCCGGTTGGTTCCATGGCACCATATAGTGACACTACCTCATGGATTTTCATGTTGTCACTATTTGATAAAGAAGTTGAGCTGACGATCATGTTAGATATCATGTTTAGGCTTATTGCCGGTATTGTGGAGACCCAAGTAGTCGTTTCTTGCTATCACTTTACTGTTTTTATTGATATTTTGTACTCATTCATGCACATGAATTTTATGTCATATACCAGTCTCAATAGTTATCGATTGCATCATCATATTACTGTTTCGGTCTAGTTTTCATGATATTTTGAGTCCATGAGTGAGACTAGAGAGGTTGATGACTGAATGAGAGCGAGAGTCGATTATGTGTGACAAATATGGGATCGGACTGCACTTGTAGCGGATATATTGATGTTATGAGAGCGCTTGGGTTGTAGGAGACCCTCCGGAGTCTATAACACATCCTAGTGAGCACGATTGATATTATTGAGGGGTGGATCTTCCCTGGACATGGATCTTGTCCGATGTCCTTGTTACTTGGAGATGGACCTGCTCCACAGGGCTGGATTGCCCTTATTTCTCGGTACTGGGTGAAGTATGGTCAGCGTTGTATATATTCTGGGATGGATCTCTCCCTGGGCGGTATGAGCCATATACAGTACCAAGTGGTTGACATATCGAGAGTGAGAGCATTTGAGGCTGACAAGATGGCGCATCACTTACAGTATGTGCATTGGCATGTAGTGACAGTTGAGTCATATTCATTACATTGTACGGATCTTCTTTATTTCCAAGTTATGAATTGCCTAATTGATTTAAGAGTATGTTTACGTTCCTGCATAGTCATTTTCATGTTATTTGTACCGGTTGAGTTCGTCACTATCTTCAGTCCAAAGTTTGGACTTGTTACTTACTGATTTGGTGTACTCACGTCCTCCCTGCACCTTTTATGCATATTCAGGCATTCACGCTCACGGCGGCGGCTGCTGATTTAGGCATCGAAGTTTGGGGACTATCAAGGTAGCTGCATGGCATTTGCCGGCCTTAATTTCCATTCCTTAGTTTATCTGTATTTTAAGTTTATTACTCTAGATACTGTTGTGGACTATGTTCCGGGTTAGACGCTCATGTACTCAGTGACGCCCTGATTTTTGGGACAGTTGTATCGTGTTTTGGATAATTCTGTTTGCAAAAAGTTTATTCTTTAAATGTTAAATCTTCCTGCTGTTATTTCACATAGTGTTTTATTGTATTGGAAAATATTGAATTTAGGCTTGCCTAGTTCTTCGATAGGCGCCATCACGACATGTTAGATTTTGGGTCGTGACATTATCTTCGTTGGGTGGTTTGTGACTTAGGAGCGTGTTCGCATTGTGTTTAGGAGGCCTATAGAAGAATTATGTTTGAAATGACAAAAGTATATTTTTTGGAGATTTTGGCCGGAAGTGGGCTTTTTGACATCGGCGTCGAATTTTGATTCAGGAAGTTGAGTAAGTTCGCGACGTTGAATATGACTTGTGTGCAAAATTTGGGGTCAATCGGACGTGGTTAGATAGGTTTGGGCATCGGTTGTAGAAATTTTAAGTTTCAAGTTCATTAAGTTTGAATTGGAGGGTGATTTGTTTATAGCATTGTTTGATGTGATTCGAGGGCTCGACTAAGTTCGTACGGTGTTTTAGGACTTGTTGGTATGTTTGGTTGAGGTCCCGGTGGCCTCGGGTATGTTTCAGATGCTTAACAGATTGAATTTGGACTTAGTCTAGTTATAGAAGATTTTCTGGTTTCTGGTGTTTCGCACCTGCGGAGCAGAGACCGCAGGTGCGGAAGACCAAGTGCAGATGCAGATTTGGATGCGCGGTCAGGGGTCGCGTAGGTGCGAGGTAATATTCCGCATCTGCGATGCCTGCACATGCGCCTAAGGAGCGCATGTGAGAAGTGAGACCGTAAAAGCGGACTAGGTTTCGTAGGCGCGCACTCGAAGGTGCGGCCTCTTCATCACTGATGTGGACCCAGCCCCTTAAGCCATTTCTGCACCACGAGGAAAATTCCGTAGGTGAGGCATCGAAGATGCGACTGGAGGTCCGCAGATGCGAAATCGCTGGGCAGAAAAGGCTAAGTTCGAGGGTTTGAATTCATTATCCATTGTTGGACTTAGAGAGCTCGAATTGAGGCGATATTTTAAGGATTTTTCAGAGGGAGCCTTGGGGTAATGACTCCTAACTCGCTTTGGGTTATATTCCACTAATCTACTATTGATTTCATCATGTAATTAAGTAATTTGGGGAGAAGGTTGGAAGTTATTCAACTAAAATTTTGGGTTTTTATTGGGATTTTGACATCAAATTTGGATAACATTGGTACGAGTGAACTTGTGGGTTAGTGGGTGTTCATATTTTGTAACTTTCACCCGATTCGGAGACGTGGGCCCGGATCGACTTCTTGGGCCGATTTTCTAATTTCTTTCTTTAGCTTTGATTTCATTAATTAGATTAGTTTCTTATTGTTATATTTATGGTATGTAATTTATTTTGGCTAGATTTGGGCCATTCGGAGACGGATATTCGTGGAAAAGGCATTGTTACCGATTGATTGAGCTTGGTTCGAGGTACGTGGCTTGCCTAACAGTGTGTGGGAAAAATCCCCTTAGGATTTGGTGTGTTATGATATGTGAGCGCCGCGTACGCAAGGTGACGAGTGTGTATACGGGCTATTTGTTTTAAAACTTGATTTGTACTGAGTAATAACCTGTTTCATCTTAATTGAGTTATATTAGCATGTGCAGTAATCCTGTTTGCCTAGCATAGCATGTCTACGTGTCTTAATCGTTTATCTAAACTCTGTGCAGCATGCTTGGTGGATTCCTTCTCCTTTTCTTGACATGTACTTAGTCTAAACTGTAGGTTTTCTTACTGAAACTGTTATCTCAATTGTTTGAGCTGCGTATTTACTTTTGGACAACGGGACGGTATCCCGGGAGATCCCCCTGCATATTTACTTTGGGACAATGGGACGGTATCCCGGGAGACCCCCTGCAAGGAATGAATAAATAATAATAATAACTCAATAACAAGTAGTGAATAAATAAATCTTTCACAAATAGTGAACTCTAATGTAACGAACCGACCGGTCGTTTGAAGCTCTAGCGTGTCATTTGGCATTTTGAGGTCCTGAGCAGCTTCACTTTGGGTATTATGACTTGTACGTGTGGTCGAAATTGAATTTCGGGGAGTTTAGAGTTAATTTGGAAAGAAATTCTCATTTCGGAAGCTTTAAGTTGGAAAATTGACTAAGGTGTGATTTATGAGTAAACGACCTCGAAATCGGAACTTGAAGGTTCCAACAGGTTTGTATGATGCATTTTGACTTGGGCATATGTTCATATCAGGTGTTGGATGATTCGGGAGCACTTCGGCACCTATTGAAGAAAGTTAGTATTTTGGAAGGATTTCATAAATTTTGGTTGAAGTGTATTTTAATGTTATCGATGTCCTTTTGGGATTCCGAATCTGGGAATAGATCCTTTAGGGGATTTTGGTCTTAGGAGCACGTCCAGGTGAGGATTTTGAGGTCCGTTGTGTTACACATCATGTTTTCGTACGTGAAAGTACGCCATAAGTAAATTGATGAAAGTTCGGAAATGAGATGTTACATCCCGCATTTTCGTACGTTAAAATTTCATCGTAAGTTAATCGATGTAAGCTCGGGAATGAGATTATAAGTATTACTCTATTCCAAACAAGTGATAAGTAAATTCGTGAAGGTTAAAGGGTAAGCAAATCAAAGAAAATAAATTTCGTTGAAGGTTGTCAGTTTGGGATAAAATACGGCCCGAGCTAAAATACCCGGTATTTATGGACTAGTGCCATACAAGGTACCACATTGATAGTAAGGTATATATAGTGCGTTAAAAGTGAGTAGTATTTTAAGTAATTTGTGATAATTCTTAATTATGTGGATAATTGATTAATTATGAGGATAAATATGGTATTAAATAGGATTAAGTGGACAAGGATCTTTCTTTTGGGCTGCCACATGGCATTAAGCTAAGCCAAAGTGACACCAACATGCATGATGAATCATAAGGCATAAGATGCCTTATTTACACGTAAGAATTCTTGGATACTTACCTTGGTTGGGTTTCTCATTTGGTAATATAACTTGGAGAATATGAATAAGTTATGGCATGATTGCCACTTTAGAATTAGACCAACAACGTTGGATGCTAAGCTTATGAATGTAGTTCAAGCAATTTGTTTGGTGATGCTAAGCTTAAGGATGGAGTTTAAGCAATTTGTTTGAAACTTCATGATACGATAAAGCATGAGATTTGCGATTCTAAGGGAGTACGGTGCAATCTTTCTTAAGAATATCATACAAATGTTTTCCTACTTTGATTTGCCGTTACGTATTTTGTTGCAATTAACGTGTGTTAGAGGGATTGTCAAGAGAATCGGTTCAGGTATGTTAAGGCTATCCCATCTTTCCTTTTTCCATGATCCATACGATACAAACGAAACAAGCAAATGCACAATTTCCATAAATGACTCTATTCATAGAAATACTAGAGATACATATGTTCTTGTTTCCCCATGTGTTCTATTATTCTATCATATGTTCACGGGTTTCAGAAAATACGTAAGTTGATAAAGTTTACTTCATGACATTAATCAAAGCCATAATGGTCTTATGACGTTTCGAGAGATTTTATTGACGTACTTGTCATGTATTGCATTCATTTATACTTGTACATTGACCCATGACTAGATAGAGTTATATACGCGTATATATATGTATATATATGTATATGGGATATGGGAAAATATTACGGCGTTATATACGCATCACCACCTGATTATCTGGTATACGTTGATGATTTTGCCCACAGTACCCGAGATGATATGATGGGATGCCCTCAGAGTCTTGATGATGTTATGAACGCATTGTAGACATGTAGTTTTTAACCCTTCCCGAGATTTTATACATTTTAGCATTTAAATGTTTATTTTAGGTAATATCACTATTTTAAATCGTTTTGACTATTTTACCTAATTTTATCACAAAAATGAAAATTACAAAAAAATAGTTTTATATTTCTCTATTTAATCCAAGTATTAGGTTTTTTTTTTAAAAGAAGATATTATTTTTAATCAATTTTCCTTTGTAAAATTAAGGCCCCATTCGAAGTGGCCCACAAATTTTGAGCCCAACACACAATAACCTCACCTCTTACAATAAAATCTTCAGCACCTAATCTACACCCTAACACGGATCAGACGAAAAAAAAACCAAAACAAATCCTAGGACCTTCATCAACACAAAAACCAGCAAAATCCCCTAGCCGTCACCCTAACCCTAGCGTTGCCGCCTGCCTTACACACCACAAACCTGCCGCCGCCGGACAGCCCTTCCCCTACCACCAGAAATAGCCACACGCCACGGCCTCCTCCATTGAAGACCTTTCTTCCTCACCTCACACCCTTCTGTCACCTTCCACACCAGCCACGCCGCCACGCCACCACCCCAAATCCCTAAAGAACAACAACCAGCCGCCACCCATTACCTTCACCTAGCCGCCGTAAACCACTTTTGCTCAGCCCCGAAAATCAGCAGCGCTCCACCATTAACACACCAAGAGTCAAAACTTGTTATATTACCATTTTGGGTCGAAAGTTCAAAGAGCTCAAAGCTTCAGCTCTTCAAAACTGATTTCGAGTTCAATTTGTAGTCAAGGACAGTTCCGTTCGAGGTCATCGTTCGGTTTTTGGTGAAGGTTCTGTTGAAATCCGGCCGAGGTCGCCGTTTCCGAGTCCTATTTTGGTAGATGTATTATTTTCTCCATTTGACCTTTGGCTGGAAGATGTTGTATTGATCAAATTCTGAAAAATAAATTGTTTACTATACGGTAGATTTTGTGTTTCAAATATTGCACATGAAGATTTGGTTATTTCGCTTCGTGCTTGAATTTTCATCAAATTTAATTCGCTGGTTCGATCTCTACTGTCAAGCTCGTATTGGAATTAAAAATCGGAGTGTGCTTGAGTTTGTCGGATCGTGGCAATTGAGTACGCTCGGCTTAGATCTAATTAATATCGAAAGGGGCCTTGCTCTAACTGAGGTTCACTTCTTCAATCCTCTGCTCATTTTATTCTTTCTTACTATTAATTGTTGGTTTGATGATTTGAATATGTGATTTTTTTAATTATTGTCCATGATTTTGAGTTTCTTCAGTTTGTTATCTGCTTATGTGTTATTCGAATTGATTATAGTTGGACATAGGTTTTATCACATTATAAAAAATGGGTTGCTGGGTGAAATTTAAAGAAAACTTAGGTTCAAGATAATAATATTGTTCTTTTATTCTTGTTTTAGTTACTTTTCGGGCACAAGCATGCTTAGGTCGTCATCACTTAGGTAGGCAAAACTTTAGAATTTTGTTTGAATTTTCGAGATAAGAGGTAATTTCCCTTTAGTTTATTATGGTTTCATCAGGGGAATGCCCCGAAGAGTTTGTATATATTTTATTCCGGGGAATGCCCCGTATTATTATGTAAATGAAGGCCAAAGACGGAACAATTTGAGGAAGCATAGGATAGGATTTTTACTTTTCATTTTATTTTATTTTTCTTCTACTAGGTGGGGACGACCTCGAATCTCTTTTGATTGTTTATTTTTCTTTTTGTGTTTTTCTACCTCAATCTGAGTATTTTTTTAAAGCCAACTTGATCGAGTACGCAACCGTGATTTTTACGGGACTCGGGGAATGTCTAACACCTTCTCCCGGAGTCAAATGAACCCCCTTACCTTGAATCTCTGGTGCAGATTTAGTTTTGGAGTCATAAGTGTTTAAAAGGAAAAATTATTCCTAAAAACAACGGCGACCTGACACATCAAAACCAAATGTCAGGTGACGACTCTGAGTTAATCCTTTTGAACACGATATTCTGGTGTCACTTTCAAAATTAAAAAACCTATCGAACTTTACAAAATCTTTTTATTTATTTTTAAGAGGGTTTAGTGGAGTTTTGGTGAAAAAAAGGGTATGCCACGGATATAACTATGCATGGTATGACATTAATAGCATCTGCATGACATTATAAATGTTAATTGATTCTCAAAGCTATTCAGACATACATGTTGAGTCTTTTACTCCATGTTTCTCTCATGTCTTTTATTTACTTATTTTCATTCCTTACATACTCGGTACATTATTTGTACTGACATCCCTTTTGTCTGGGGACGCTGCGTTTCATGTCCCTAGGTCCCGATAGACAGGTTAAGAGTCCTCCAAGTAGGCTATCTGCTCAGCGGAAGGTATTGGTGCGCTCCATTTGCTCCAAAGTTGCTTATTTGGTCAGTATGATTAGGACATGTATTGATTGGTATGCCGGGGCCCTGTCTGGACCTTTATGATATTTATGTACTCTTAGAGGCTTGTAGAAAGATGTCATGTATACAGACACTTGTATGGCCTTGTCGGCCTATGTTTTAAGTATTTAAAGGATCACGTTGGCCTTATAGGCCCGTAGGTATGAATTTCTATATCAAGTTGGGTCGTTCTATGTCGAGTATTCCCTCCTGTTTACTCTAGTTATCTCATAATGCCCCTTCTGGCCCACTTACCCATGATGATGTAATAAGAAAGATACGTTACATTGGTACTTGGTTTAGTAAGGTACTGGGTGCCCGTCGCGGCCCATCGGTTTGGGTCGTGACAAAAGTGGTATCAGAGCAGTTCTGTCCTAGGGAGTCTACAAGTCGTGTCTAGTAGTCTTGTTTATGGGTGTGTTGTGCATCACACTTATAAGCAGGAGGCTACATGGCATTTAGGATTGTCACTCTTTCTTTTAACTCTAGATCATGTGGTAGTGCTTAGTTGTAAGAACTCAATTTCCTAAACTCTATCTTATTTGTAATACAACGACACCTACATCCAGAAAGACGGTTGGTAAGAGATATAGTTGTGGAAGAGATGAGTTAGAGGAACTCGATTTTGTATCATGCTTATGATGAGTAAATGTGAGGCCTTCAGCAGATCATGTGCGTACTAAGATGTGTAAGCTTCTTGATAAGGAGCCTTAAGGCAAGAATATCTATCCACCAATATGGTGAGAAGCAATGAGAGATTGAGAAGCTAGATACAAGTTTCAACAAGTAAAAGAAGCAAGGTGAAGAAGGGTACGAGGCACCTAGTTAATGAAGATTATTAGTATTTAAAAATCAGGCAGAGAAATATAAGCATTTTTAGTTACCTTCAACAGTAACAGAGGTATGTACAATTGGACACACCTTTCTCAGTTATGCCCTATGCGATCTAACATATATGGTTTAAGAGAAGGACAGGATATCAGGATCCGGTTGGGGTTAGAGTAACCCAAAATGATGGATGGATTGTTTGTGTTAGTTGATACTACCGGAGGATATTATAAATGTGCTAATAGATCTCCTTGTGAGACACCCAGATGGTTCACTCTAGAATAGTATAGATAGATAAGAATACTAGAATGTTCAAAACAAATTAAAAAGCTAGGCACTGGATGCCTGGAAGGGAAAAATATAACCTTAGTGAGGCTCCCGTCCCTAGTAGAGGGAGAATTTTAGGCAACCTGAAGAGCCAGTGGATGGAGCAAGGGGAGCTAAAAGCAAGAGAATGTCTTGTTAAACTTTTCAGAATAAAGAGATAGAC
Organism: Nicotiana undulata; assembly: GCA_005239495.1. NCBI lineage: Eukaryota > Viridiplantae > Streptophyta > Magnoliopsida > Solanales > Solanaceae > Nicotiana > Nicotiana undulata. The sequence goes on along the minus strand of ML281371.1, from coordinate 15,407 downwards.
AGAGATGTTAGCAGGGAAATAAGAAGAGAGTTAATGAAGCATTATGAGTAAGATGTCATACATGGATGACAACGGTATTACAAAGTCTATAGACAATGGGAGGAAAATACGAGAGGAGACAGGCCTTGAGGCAACAAAAGAGTTCAGGTCATAAAGTCATATCCTCATTTCAAGAAATAAGTTCGTGACTCTAATGTGATTACCAGAAGGAAAAGTTAAACCCCTAGAGTAATGAATATCAGTATAGGCTGGTGAACAAGATAAACTAAACATGAATTAGGTACTGAGTGATTTAATAATAGTCGGCATCATGAGAATTTCAGATATTGCACTTCGGCAATAGTAGAATGGACGACAGAAGAATAACCTTTAAAGGCCATTCAAGAGGACGCTTCCCTAAAGGAAGCAATGCGAGCAAAGTTATGCATAAGGGAATATGTGTGCCAGTTACACTGAGTGTCACCCTCGTCAGTAAGTAATTTCGTTATCGTTGGTATAGAAGGATTACCGTAAGGAGAGTAAGGGTCATCGATGATGTGAAAAGATGCCAAAGATGAAGAGATAAAATACCTATAGGTAGATCTTTGTAACTCTAAATCTTAGTACTCCCCAAAAGGGGGAATATGGTGTGATGTGGCAATAAGCCAGAATTAAGTGGTTCTAATAACTATGGAATGGTAAAGGAAGAATGCGATAAAAAATGAGAAAGGAAGGAGATTGCACTTATCCAAATCCTACATATATGCCACAATTCCAAAACATTGTGCAATCACGACATCAAGGAAAGGAAGTAAGGGTTCCTGCCCGGGATGTTATGGATAAATAAGGAGCTAGTGCGAGAGGTAAGTTAAGACAAAGGAAATAACCCAAGGAAGATTACGCATAATATTGATATGAGAATGGGCCAACGAGTAGTTAGTAGTTGATTCAGGAAGAGCCTAGGTATGGCTAGACAAGAGGTTACAGACAAATCAGCAGATCGTGCAAGATAAACATAGTAAAACCCAGCAGTTATGACATTGTAATACTTGAGATATATTCAGATAGGAGTTGAGAAAGTTAAAGGTACCATATGAGTGTTATGGAAATAAAAGAGAGTCCCACTGGGAAGACAATCAAAACTTCAGTTCAGAAGCAACCGTACGAGCACATGAGTGTGGAGGTAAGTAACTAAGGATAATTATAGGCGAGTACGAACATCAAAAATTCTATCGGGAATACGATGTAATAAGCTCGCAGCTTTACAAGAGTCAGAGGGTCCTCCCTAAGTACTACAATGAATGACTAGCTGGGGAAATAAGGAAGAAAGACTTCAACCTAAACATGGTAACTTGAAGGAGAAATGGCCATGTAAAAACGTCTCACTACAAAATTATATGCACTCCAAAAGAAAGTGGAACCTACTGGCTAATGAAGGGGAAGTAAAATCAAATGAAATATTCGAGATCATATGAGTTGCACGAAACTTCTGGCATACGTGGGAACAAAGATAAGCTAAGTAGGTATGCAACAAGAAGGCAGAAAGACCAGGAAAAGTAATAGCTTACGTTTAAAGATAGTTGAGAAGGAACTAAAAGGAATTATTAGATCAATGATCCAGAGTTAGTTACGTTATGAACGCACTTGAGATTTCAGAGTATTATCCAAGAAGCATATATGTTGACAATCATACAACCGTAAAAGACTCCGATATAAGTTAAAAGAAAGAAATGAATCCAGGTCATAGATAAAGGATTGAATCATTAGAAGATTGTATCATGGATATTCCATTGTGCCCATGAAAGGCTAAAGTAATAACTAATACCATGAGCCGCAAATCGGAAGATAGCTTAAGCCTACATAAAGGCTGATTAGGGGAAAGAGGAAACTAAAGAGCTACATCAACTAAGTAGATCATGAGTCTGATTATTGGACCTAGAAAATTATAGTAATTGTGATTGAAAACATTACAGAATCACCCTTAATATCAGATGTACAAGATAGATAGTACAACAACCATATTCTATAACGGCTCTACAAGAAAACCAGTTAGAAGACTACCAGCCTCATAAGAAGTTAGTATGAAGCTCCTAGCAGATTGTGTATGCGCCAGAGGTGCAAGTATTATAATTGAGCTTCAAGTTGTGGATGTGAATCATACATATGTGGAAGGGAGGTCATGAAATAGATAGAAGATGTAATGCGAGATTTTAAGGTAAGTAAGGTAAAGGTGAACAATGTACGAGATATTGAGGTGCAGAAGTTTGTGAATAATATATAACCTCAGATGAAGGGCTAGAAGCTTCAGGATTCAGTATCCAGGAATCATAGCGGCATCGTCAATAGAATATCTTCTAGCCTATGGTTTCTAGGTACCGATAGATCTAGTCAAGAGAGCAAATAAGAGTTGGAGACGATGTGATGTATCGCTTGATGTTCCAAAATAACATAAGGAAATCTATGGTGCAAGCAAGTTGAATGAAGATGTTGAATCATATAAATAGATATGTGTAGGTCGCAAGCGGAAGTATGGTAAAGTGAAAAGGTTTTAGGAAGACATGAGTAAGGATAAGAAAGGGCGAGTTACAAGGCGATGAGAATAATTAAGTCCTCAGAATTAAGCCCATGAAAACAAGAAGAGCTAATGGTTTCTCTAAGTTATACAAATCTCAGTATAGCCTGAATGAAATCAAAGGAGTCTAAGATTAATAGCATTTAAAAGAGATGGAATGCTGCCCTGGTAGTAGAATAATGGTGTAATTGTGATAGATAAAGGATGACATTTGGGCCTTAGATTGAGCAATGATTTGAAGAAAAAAAAGGGATTTCATGAATTGTATAGGATTAAAATACCCACGTAAGGTGAATCACGTCGGGATGCTATGAAATACATTTATGGAAGTATAGTATCGCCCCTAGGTGGATCAGTATAATCATTTCAGATGTTCCCCGATGAGACATGAGCCCTAACGGTAGTGTTACAAAAGAGGTCAAGTTATCATTGGTAGATTATAGATCAACATTAAGGTGAATCAACAATAGATGGGTAAAATTTTAACAGTATGAGTTGAGATCATGGTGCACGATAGAAGGTAGTAACAATTACGAGATTGGAAGGATTTCGACCACAAGTCATGGTGTGAGAAAGAGGCGTAAAGGGGGGAATGCCCTGGCACATGGATTTATTCACAGAACAGTTGCCTAGATGGAAAGAAGAGTACTAAAGTATTCGCAAGAACTACAGGTTTCGGCATCGAATGTGGAAGTTTGAAGTTCTAAAGTTCATTAAGCTCGAATTGGGGTGTGATTCATGATTTCGAGGCTGTTTGATGTGATTTGAGGCCTCGAGCAGGTCCGTGTTATGTTATGGGAGTGGTTTGTGTGATTGAATGGGGTCTCGGGGGCCTCAAGTGTGTTTCGGGGTGGTTTCAGATCATTTTGAGCTGTTTTGGAACTGTTGTTGCTGGTTCTGGTGTTGTCCTTCGCGAATGCGAAAGGAGTCCCGTGTTCGCGAAGAAGGGATTTTTGGGTTGCTGTGTTTTTCATCGCGAACGCAGTGCATGGGAAGCGAACACAAGAGTGGTCCTGTAACAGCCTACACGAACGCGAGTAGGCGCACGCGAACACGAAGAGGTATTGGGTTGGGACCACCAGGAATTAAGCCTTCGTGAACGCCGCTTGAGGCCCGCGAACGTGAAGTGTAGGGGGATCACCAGGTTCGCGAACGCGGCCCTTTGGTCGCGAACGCGTAGAGGAATTCTGGGAGGCAGCATTTTTAGCCTTCGCGATCGGGCAGTGTATAAGTTTGCAAAAAGGGGTTTGGATCATTTCATCTCATTTCCTCCATGGGAGCCAACCTAGGAGCAATTTTGGAGCTCTGTTTCCATCATCTATGTCAAGGTAAGTGATTCCCACATATTGCAAGTTCAATACTTGGATTATATATGGATTTTAACATGGAAATTCTTGGAAAATTTGGGGTTTTTGGTAGAAAACCTAGAAATTGATATATTTGGATTTTGACCACGAAATTGGACATGGAATTGGAAAGAAATTATATATTTTAGCTTTTGGGGTTTTGGGTAATGATTATTTTTTGGAAAGCTGGCACGTGGGTCCGAGGGTGATTTTTATCGACTTTTCGAGCGGAGTTGGAAATTATTGTAAATTTTATTATAATAAGTATTAGAGTATATATTTATGAAATTTCACATCTATTGGCTAGTTTTGGAGCGATTGGCATCGGTTTGAGTTGTTGGAAAGGCTTTGGAGTCGGTTATGGAATTTCGGAGCGAGGTAAGTCTCATTTCTAACCTTGTAAGAAAGAAGCAACCCCATAGGTGAATTAAGTTATTATGTGCTCCTATTTGTGGGGGTTGTGTATGCACGAGGTGATGAGTGTGCGTACATAGATACTATTATGCTTATGTTCGGGTAGTCTAGGACTCAATCAAGTTATACTTGCGATGTTTGCATCCTACTTGTTAATTTAATTGCTTAAATCATATTGAAACTTGTGTTGATATCCAATTTTTCCCTCATATTTTTCAAACACATACATACATATATATATATATATATATATATACTTTCAAAATAGTGCACATGCATCATCATTTAATTTACAAGCGTGAACAAGCATTTTTCATAATTGTCTATAATTTTAAAAGGCTTTAAATCAATTTATTTCTCTATTTTTATTATATAAATACCCATTAATTACCTTACAAATTATTTTTATGATGATTTTAGCATCTAAACTCATCATTTACACTCATATTAGGTTTTAAATATTTTAGTACATTTGTTATAATTACATTTGCATTTTTAAAGGCTAAAACTACACATTTTGCAATAATATCCCATATGTACTTATAATTATTTTATTTATGCAAAAAATAACCTTTTCTTATATTTTAATAATTTAAATAATTGTCTTTATTTATTTTTATGCACAAATGAAATTTTTGTAATTTATCTATTATTTTTATAAACTATTTATTGGTTAAATTGGATATTTAAAATCTGACCCATTTTTTTAAATTGATTTCGGACCTAAGACTACCAAAACCAACCCAATTTGCCTAAGCCCAATACCCTGGCCCAACTACCCTTACCCGTTTAATAACTCAACCCAGTCCGCTTAAATCCCAGTAGTTGATCAAAAATGATTAACGGCTCACAAACGACCACCCCTCTTCCTTATATATTCACTCCCTAAACCATAACCTTCATTTCCCAACTCCTCTGCCCTTATTTACCTGCCTCTGATGAACACTAATCCCGCCGCCTCACTCAAATCCCCCCAAATCCCGTTCCTAGTGGAATTCTTTCCCTATTCCCTTACCATTTCGGTATTTTCCCTTATTTGGTGCTATGTTATGGAATAACTTAGGTACTTCCAAAACATGGCAAGTACCCTACTTTGATTATGTCCAAATCAATGGTTGCCTCTTGAATTTGGACAACCTTGAGTCCAAACGCGTTATTTTGTATCGATTCTCTCATATCTCGCTGATTCGCACTAAACCCTAAAGGTTAGGGTTCCATATTCTCTTTGATTCGAACCTAAAACTGGTTCAAACTCTGATTTTTTGCATTTTTCCGTCTATATTCACTCTATTACTTGTGAATCTGCTTATTTTTGTCGATTCCCTTCGCTTACCTAAATTTAGGGTTTCAAACCCTTTTACTTGAACCAAATCTGGTTCGATTCTAGGTTTCCTTCTAAATAATCTCCTATCTATGTTTATTTGTATGCTAATATGTGATTCTTGCCTTTATTTTCTGCCGATTTTTGGTTTACCTAAATTTAGGGTTTCAGACCCTTTTTACTTGAACTAAAACTGGTTCAATGTTTCTTTTGAATTACCCCTTGTCTACGTTCATTTTTTATGCTAATACGTGATCCTTTGCCATTATTATCTGCTGATTTTGGGATTTATCTAAATTAGGGTTTCATACCCTTTTACTTAAACCAAATCTGGTTCGTTTCAGTATTCTTTTTTTATAATCTCTTGTCTGTTCATTATATGTCTTATGTGATTCTTTACCTTATTTTTTACTGATTTTGTGTATCTTCACCTAAACTTTAGGGTTTCAATTCTACTAATTTGAGTACTTGCCTTTTGATATTTAAATTAGCTATTCTATGCTCTAATCCCGGCACTATTAAAAACCCATCCCCACGAGTTCGAAAACCTTTGCACTACTATAAACAAAAGTTGTGTACTCCTACTCTCTTAAGCGATCTTATTCTGTATTTTGATTCCTGGACGGCTGAAAGCCAAGGCCGGAAATCTTCAAGTTTTTGCTTCCGTTTAGTGATATTTGCTATAATGTTGGATTCCTTTCTTCCTTGTTTGATCTTAACTAGTGAGCTATTGAATTCTCTGCCATTTCATTATGATTATTTTCTCAATGTGTTACTGCAATTAGACCATGTTATCCTAAATGCTATTACTTGTAGTTGAGACATGTTGAACTTAGTTTGAGTTGATTAATGAAATCTGCCTAAATCTGTGTTATTGATGACTATCATTTAGAGTTAAGTTTGTTATAAACATGATTTCATACCTTTTCCTAAGGACTGGTTAGCCATGTATAGGTGTGTGACTTAACAGATTTATAAGTTTGTTTGTTGAACCTGTTATAATATGGCATGTCTTGTTTTGTTCTCACTATATTATGATACCTCTATTGTCTTAATCAGTTCTGACCTACTGCTAATCAATGTGTTTCCTTTCAATGACTTAGTCTGATAAAAAATCTCTATTATCATTATGAACTTGCTTATGAACTAGCCTTACTAGCATGTGACTGATTTTAATTCCTAAAACTTGATTAAGTATGCTTAGGTTCAAACATGTCTATTATTTGTTTGTATATGTTCTATATGTGATTCTGTCCCTAATTGAATTCCCTAATCCATTCTACTCCATCCTATTCCTTTACTATCTAATCTTTCTGAATCCTCATTCTTAGCTGGCTGAAAGCCAAAGCTATTTAGGTTATGTCCTCTGACCTCCCTGGTGAGCACTGCTCAGGGTCCACGTGAGTCCCTTGTGAACTCTGACACACTAGGACCTGGTCCCTAGTCTTCCTTGAACTATTTTTAATTTCTCTAGTGTGAGCATTGCCCTAGGTTCTTGAAGCCCTTGGGAACTCTGCCACACTAGAGATTTGGGTTATGTATGCTTATCCTTGAAATATGGGTGCATGATTCACCACTGGTTATTATGTATCTATGAACATGAGCTTCTAGAGCTACTGTGAGTTGAAGGCCTGGCCTGTCCAGGTGTATTTGGGCATGCTGTAGGCTCCCTATAGTTTTACTTACTTTATAATTCATTCATTAAACTCTGGTCTGTAATAATTATTTGTAATTACAATCATGGGCTATTAGTGAAATGGGAAAGGGTTCTTATTTTACATTTGCTATAAAGTGGGGTAGAAATTCTTCCTATAGGGATAATGCTATGTTGTTGAATGTTATGTGTTATAAATCATGCCTCTAGGTGTCTTATTGTGTTCAGTCATTATTTGCTAGCAGCCATGCCCGTAGTTTCAATGTTTGGTTCAATTATGTTCTGTTATAGACCATGCCTATAGAAATGGTATGATCCAATATGTGTGTGAATTCCTGCTTGCATACTTTTTTGTTCAGATTATAGAAATCATGCCTATAGGATTTAAAACTTTTAAGATTATAGAAATCATGTCCATATGATTTAAAACTGTTCAAATTATAGAAATCATGCCTATAGGATCCAAAACTGAATCAAATTATAGAACGCACACTTGAATCTGTTTAATTGTCATTCTTGCTTGTTTACTCATGAGTTTCCAAATACTGCGTTGTTATCCTCACTAGAAAACATGCCTATAGGATTAAAACAAATAATTCTAGGTCTGTTTTAGTGACTTGCCACTATTTACTTTCGCATAAAACACCTTGATACCATGCTGGTAGGCTTAATCGTATTATGCTAAAATCAGTAGGCAAACTTTGTAGGTACTGATAATTGCATTAAGAAATTGACTTTGTATACGACTGTATGCCCGTTCGTCAATATCACATAGATATCATGCCTATAGGATTTTGCAATTAATAAAACCTTTCAATGCTAATCAGTTTGCGTGCATTTGCTGTCTAAATGCGGAGGCTAATTTGAGCCCATACTTGTTTCTAGTTGAAAGTCCTAACTGTTTTTCTGTCGCTTAGTATTTTTCCTTTTAAGCAACCTAAGTCAAGGTCTAGAACCACCCTGAAATAGAGGTCCAAATGCCTCCTAGACCGTGCGCATGGGATGGGTAGTGCACGCATAGGTACGACTTAGAATCAAATAGAGCGCTTTAGGTAAATAACTTAAAGATAGTAATTGGGTAGCAGGAGATGATAGTCTGTGCCCGCTGAATAATATGAGTAACACCCCGTCTTGAGGGAGTTAAGTAGTATTATTTATGTTTCACGGGGTGGTCCTTTAGGCTAAAAAACTTATGACCCCCCATTTATGTTTTAAATAAATCGTTTATTTCACTTGTCCAAATTACTTCCTTTCCCTTAGAATAATTCACATGACTTAAGTTCGGCCGGGACCCACCGTTGTGGACCTTGAGGAGTACCTAACACCTTCTCCTCGAGGTAATTTGAGCCCTTACCCGATCTTTGGTGACGCAAACTAGTAAACCCGAGTGATTTGCAAATGGGTGACCTAACTCACCTTAATCCATTTGGTAAAGACTCTCCTTTTCAATGACCCTTCCTTTTAAAAATTTGTCAATATCGAAACCCGATTTCGCGAGAAAAAGGGGCACAACAGCATGGCGACTCTGCTGGGGATATCCCTAAGCTCTTACCATAATGAACTTGGTCTGTCTGAATTAGTCTCCCTCAATGATCGTGGCTTTATTATTTTATGCTTGAATTCACCGTTTTATTTGTTACATGCACACCCCCTTTCCTATTTTCCCTTTACATGAACTTACATGCAATTCTTCACTTAATCTTGTTACAATATGTACCTCTCCATTGTTTCCCAATCATGTCCGCTAGCTTCAATCTTTAAAAGTTTGTTATGTCTTTCCCAATCCCTACCCCTTTTACCGCTTTATTATTTTTTCACTATACGAACTAACTCTTTTCTTGTTTTTCGTTTTTTCCTATCATTACATTTATTAAATACGCATTTATCACTTTCATCGTGCAAAATAGTTGACAACGTGTTATTTTATGTTTGCACAAAGCATGCTCTACATCATATTCCACTCGTGCGCAATTAATACCATAGCGACACTTGATGAGTGTCCGCGCTCTTCCTATATTACCCTTTTAAATTGGGAAAGGCTTATTTTCGGTAAAACTAGTCGATCACGGTAAAGTCGACGGTTCCGTGCATTTCCCTCTCAAATTGCCCGCTTGAGGGTTCCAGTCTAGACTTCTATAGAAAACCTTACTCTGATGTTAACCGTGCATGCATCATGTCCAAACCTAGCATGAGTTAGAATATTGTCTGCATAATAACTCTCTAAGTCAAGCCTTATCCAAAGCCCATCGGTATTTTCATAATTCCAACGGGCACGATCATGATATGCGCATTATTTGGAGAAAACGTGTCGATATTTTAATCATTAATGTGTAAGTAGTCAAACCCGTAGGCGTAAGGTCTAACTTTATCTGTTTTGCATAAATGAGGCACGAAGTCCCCAGGTTCGTCATGGTCCGGAGTATCTCACCCTTATTGCTAGACTGTTGGGAAAATCTCTTGCCAAGCGACAAGAACCATGTGAAAAGAATTCTTGGAAATTTACCTTCTTTGCTGGACATTCAGCCAAATAATGTAATGATCGAGGCTACTACTATATTCTGGGATGAAAAGAGGGCTCTTTTCCGTTTCAGTAATATAGAGATGACTCATATTCTTGAGGAAATAGGAGGTTTTGATGGGCTACCCAAGGATAACCCTGGTCTGTTAGTACCGAAAAATCGTACTTCTAGAGGGTTTCTGAAAATGATGGGTCTTAGAAAGAATGACGATTTAGTCTGATTGAAGAAGTCCTACATACCTTTCGACTTCCTTTACGAGCGTTATGGGCATAGCACATCCTACCGTATCTATCATGATGAGTTTTCCATCACTTCCCTGGGATGGAATCATCGTCTAGTTTTCGTATTCATCATCTGTTTTCTGGGGATGATAGTATTTACAATTCAAGGAGACAAGATTCACACTCGTTTGGCTATGGTTACCAAGACCTTAATGGAAGGGATTGAGGGAATGACTTACACTATTGTCCCAATGATTTTGGCAGAGATATACCGAGACTTGGACCGCTGCAAGAAAGGATTCAGACATTTTGAGGGTTGTAATTTGTTACTGCAAATATGGTTGTTGGAGAATCTTCAAAGAGTACAATACCGTCAAGAATTTCCACGGCGACCATGGAATGACCACATAGCCTTTCACCATCCAAAAAGAATGACTTTCATCCCAGACAGGTTTGCACAACCGGAAAACGCTGTGGATTGGGTACACTTCTTTAGCAATTTGACTAATGACAAGGTCCATTGAATGTTCGAGTGGTTCCCTACTAGCGAGTTCATCATCAGGTCAAGGGATGCCCCTCACTTAGTGTTGATTGGGTTGAGGGGTATCTATTATTATGCCCTTATCAGGGTCATGAGACAGGCTGGGAGAAAACAAGTCATACCACGAGTCTCCTAGTTGGTTGATTACAAAGCAGACTTTTAGGGTGATGCCATTCCATTCAAGTACGAGGCGCAACATATGTGGCATCTAAAGAATATGGTGGATAAAGATACCATCTAACCAGATCGGTACCACGCCGGTCATGTGTATTTTTACTTATCATGGTTGGATGATGACATAGTGGGAGAAGTCGAGCCAAGGATTGACCGAGGAAACAAGGTCATAGACGATGTTGTTCAAGCACAAGTAAAATACAAGAGGTTGCACAAGAGAATCCTTGAGTCTGAAGCCAGAACATTTGGAACGACACAAGATAGACATGAAATCAATCACTAAATGGAGGGAGGTTGCTACAAAATCAACAAAGAGGTTGGAGTACTCAGAGTAGGCTCTTATGGAACTTGAAGGGAAGATGAGGAAATGATCGTGGATTGTCAGAATGTAGAGGGCAACGAAGGAGGACACCTAGCAAGGGCATATCTGCTGCTGGACATGCGCGACCTAGGGAATCTGATCGATGGGGCCGAGAAGGTCAAGCTTGGAGAAGGTCCCGCCGGGACCAAGTAGATTAGAATTAGTGTTTACTTGCTTTTCTATAGTCATTTAGAAATTGATTGTAATAAGGCAAATGCCACTAGCAACTCTTTGATTACTGTTTTAGAGGTTTGATCTATTTATTACATTAATGTAATGAGGCATTTATCGGCATTAAGTTTCTCCAAATCAACGTTTCACAAGGCCAACCTTGGGCACAATGAGGTCCCCAAAATTAGGATGCGAATTTATGATTCCACAATACATATTTAAATACTGCAAATACCTTTCTAAAATTCCCTACTGACTTGTTTACCTTTTTGCTTTTCTTTGTTTGATTATTCCCATCCCCTAAGGTTGGTTTGTGCATACTGGCATCATCAGCGTATCATACCAGATCCAGAGGCCCTCCACCACCTCCTCCTCCAAGTGATCCTAAAAGTAAGGGAAATGCTAAGATTTATGACATGAGTGGTATCAAGAAGGATAATGCTGCGCATGCGGAAAATATTGAAACTTCAGATGGTCGAAGTACTACAGCACAGAATGATTTGGTTCTACGGTTGGAGCAGAAATTTTGGAGTTACAAGGGGAACTTGAGCAGGTCCGCAACTTGGAAATCCTCTCCCTCACCTTAAACGTCCCAGATATTAACCAAAAAAACACCTAAAATCCAGCACCTCCTCAAAAAACACCAAACCAACATCAACAAAATCCTCCTGCACATCACCTATATGCCACGCCTCCCTACAATCCTAATCCTCTACCAGTACCAACTCCTCCTCAGCACCAACATCATCCAACTCAGTAACCACAAACTACTACCTACCATACTCCTCAAAATACACCCCAACCTACCCCCGATCAGTAGAATCCAATCAATGATCACCACTACACCCAAATCCCCGGTATCCACCAAAGTAACCCCATATACATAGAAACTCTACCTCACCCCAATAAACAAACCCCATACATACCAGAATCCACCGAGAAGGACCTGCTCATCAAGAATATGGCAGAGGAACTTAAGAAGCTCACAAGCAGAGTCCAGGGTGTCGAAAGGGGTAAAGGCATTGAGGGTTTAAATTATGAAGATCTGTGTATTCAGCCGGACGTAGAACTGCTGGAGGGCTACAAACCTCCCAAGTTCGAGATGTTTGACGGAACAGGTGACCCAAAGGTGCATCTAAAGACATACTGTGACAAGATCGTAGGAGTTGGAAAAGATGAAAGGATTCGCATGAAATTGTTCTTGAGAAGCCTCACTAGAGACACCCTATCTTGGTACATCAGCCAAAATCCAAAAAAGTGGGTTAGCTGGGTAAGCATGGCAACGGATTTCGTGGATTGGTTTAGGTTTAATACGGAGAATACACCAGACGTCTTCTACATATAGAATCTTAAGAAGAAGCCAACAGAGACTTTCCGCGAGTATGCTACTCGGTGGAGATCGGAAGCTACGAAAGAAAGGCCGGCATTGGAAGAAGAGAAGATGAACAAGTTCTTTGTCCGAGCCCAAGATCCACAATATTATGAAAGGTTAATGGTTATCGAGAATCATAAATTCTCCGACATCATCAAATTGGGGGAAAGGATTGAAGAAGGAATCAAGAGCGGAATGGTACCTAATTTTGAGGTATTACAAGCTACGAACAAAGCTTTGCAGTCAAGGGCATATCCAAAAAGAAAGAAGTAGGGGCCGTGATGGTGGCCCAAGGTTCAAAATCTCCTCTTACATATCAAACATCTCCACCCACATATTAGCCTTCACCTCCCAGATATCCATAACCCATACTGCCTACCATACTTATAACACCCAACCAGCATATTATCACTCACCGCCAGCCAGCCAAAATTATCAGAAAGCCCAACCAAATTTCGACCGCAGGCCACCCAGAATATACACCCTTATTGCTGAACCTATCGATCAATTATACAATAGACTAAAAGTTGCTGGATATGTCACCCATATTCCCGTTGTTGCCATGGAAAACTCTTCTCAATGGGTCAATCAAAATAAAACATAAACCTACCACTCCGGCATGAAAGGTCATACCATCGATGAATGTCCCACTTTGAAATACAAGAGACAGATATTAATTTATACCAAGGTCATACAAGAAAATGAGGCTATACCTAACGTCCGCAATAATCCCCTCCCAGATTACAAGGGCGAGGGGGTGAATGTGATAGAAACAGACAAAGAATGGGACCCGTAAGGGTCAATTGGGCTTATTCGAGAAGGGGATGACCCTAAGAACCCACGGACACTCTTACTCCTATTATGGTCCAGATACAGCCACTAGTCGAAGTTGAAGTAGCTGCACCAACCCCATTTGAGGTAGAAGTAACAACACCTACAGTTGCATCTTCTCCGTTTGAAGTAGAAGTGACCACACCCTTCACTGTGACGGTAGCATCCACACCGTCCTTTAAGTCCAATGTTGTAGCCTGGGACTATGTTGCAGCAGCAAGGGGGAAAAGAAAAGAAAAAAATGGAAGAATCTGGTGCGGCACAAGGGATGACCAGGACTGGTAGAGTTACACATGAGAATTTGGGAGGAACAAGCAAAGAAGTTGCTTCCAAGAAGCCCATCATTGAAACTGTGCCAGATGACCTTTGGAGAAAGGTGCAAGCAAGGGAATATTTTGTGGTGGACCATCTGAACAAAACCCCTGCTTAAATATCCCTTTTATCATTACTGCAGAATTCTGAAGCACATAGGAATGCCTTGATGAAGGTATTAAACGAAGCTTACGTGCCCAACATATCACCAGTGAGAAATGGCCAACATGGTAGGAAGAGTACTGGAGAGCCATAAAATCACCTTCCATGAAGACTGATGAGTGGTGATTTTACCACTCATTTTAGCCTTTTCTCATTAGATTTTGTATTGTTAAATGATAATTTGAGGTCGTTGTTAGTGTATAATTGCTCAATTTTCAGGGAAATGATGCTATGAAGGTTGGTGTTGAATTGGACTGAAAGTTGGACAAAAA